>KZ538873.1:12655-43053 GCA_000934665.2 Catajapyx aquilonaris | reverse complement strand
GGTATGCAAAGCAGGCGTGAAATACTGCAAAAACTATAACATTCGGCCAGACAACTTGGACCTTGTGTTTCTCCTTGTCTTGATTCACCAACAATGTATTTTGTTCCATTATTGGATCATTTGTGTTCAGTATTCCTGAGGTTTTGTCCCCATTGCTGCAAATTGAGAGCAAAATGTAATGCCTTGAGTGACACTATTGTGTCGGGTGGTATACCTGTGACGTCTTGAAGTAATTTCCTGTGGGACAGTCATTTTTCCTGCAAAATAAAAGTGTCCATCAGTCGGTCAAGTTGATGGTCAAAAGGGCCGTGACACCTAGGATTTTTTTTTCTAACAGCTGTTGGTCAGCTTCTGGCTTTTTGAATCGGTTTGATCCGGTTACCCCAGACACTGGTACAGTAACTTTTACAACTTTCACGGTCACCATAATGACGCATGGTGTGCCCTCAAAACTATATGAACAGCATGTTGCAACCATGAGCAAAGCTATATTTCATACTGAACATAGGATTTATAATTATCCATATGACATTGTGCAGGAGGAGATTCACATTGTGTGTTTAAAATGTTATTTTCACTGGAGAAATCATCTTGTCATATAATTACCAGAAATCGTGTGAAAATTTGCAATTTTCAGATACATCACACCATCTTATGAATAGAAATATGTGCCAGTATTATTTCATATCTTATGAATATAGTAATATCTCACAAATGATGGAGACAGATTGGTTTGTTGAAACACTACAACGCATTGCTGAATGCGTGCCATCTAATGTATGGTATCTACAGGTTTCAATTTCCCTTATGTACTATATCGGTACGTACATGTTTCGAGAATGGAGTAAACACTTATTAATAACATAGTTACTTTTTCCTTTCTATGTTATATAAAATTTTACCCTTCCTCCTCGCGTGTCTTAATTCGCGTGGCAAATTTGAAAAACATAGTTAGTGTACTGATTAAGTTTTACGTCGACATGAAAATGCGCATATACCTTGGGGTCAGATTCTACAATTTATGGGCTGTCACTCCACAAGTACGTTAACAGTACGCGGAACTTGAGTAGTCCTAATTTGTAAGAGTAGACCTACATACTGTAGTACCATGGAGTACATGGTAGAAACAGTAAATTTGTTCTCATGAGATATCAAGATTGTATGTTGCAAGCCATTTTTTTTCTTTCAAATTAATGTATACCTCACCAACATCTCTTACATTCAGAATAAGATCGACACTGGTCAATGTTGACTATTCAGTAGAATATTCAGTATACTGAATAGTCAGTATACTGAATAGTCAGTATACTGAATAGTCGGTATACTGAATAGTCAGTATACTGAATAGTCGGTATACTGAATAGTCAGTATACTGAATAGTCAGTATACTGAATAGTCAGTATACTGAATAGTCAGTATACTGAATGTTGACTATTCAATATACTGAATAGTCAACATTGAACTCCAGTTTACTATATATAAATACAATATTCACAAATCATACTTATGATTTGGGAATTGTATTTATATGCAGTAAATTACAGGGTACAATACTTAATTCCACCTATTTAAGTGTTCACATTTTAAAAATACACTTTCAGTAGTATACAGTCTGTATGTCACCATAAATTACAGCCCAAAAATGAAAAATAATAAGCTGTTTTAAATTGTGTCATTTTAGCAAATTCATATTATTAAGTCGACGAACAATCGCTTAGGGCGATGCGACCCTCATTGTCTTTAAGCAATTTACTCCTAGATTAAACAAAGGCAAATTAAATAACGTCTGGCTTAAAATATACCATAATCTGTACTACCAATTGTGGGCATGAAGTCACACCTAATTTTAATAATAGAAAATTGCAACAAATAGGTCCTGTGCTTAATTTGCATACACGTTCAGGTGTATAATAATTTTAGTAAACAAATCAATAGCAATAAAATAAAACTTCATAAAATGACAGTTCAACCCAAATTATGTGTGCTTGTCAGTTAATTTAATTTAAAATTCAAAATTCAAACAATGCCATTGATGCCCAACCCTAACACTTCATAAGAATGAAATGACCTTACCTGTTGGCCCTCAGAAGCTCAAATGACTCCTTGGATTCCAGAGAGCACCCTCACTAATCCACAGCCCCTGAATGGTTAGATCCTACTTTTTCCCACTCCTCCCACACTCTACATTATACACGCGCCCTCTGAAAATCCCCNCCCCCCCCCCCTCCCTTGCCCCCGTCATAATCCCTTAGGCCCAACTTGCCCCTTCCTGTCTTATACGACCTTCACACATAAGATCCAGGTGAAAACTGTGACACACCTTTTAGTTTATACGCTTGAGGACACAATTTTTTTTGAATAATATTACTGCCATCAACAATATTTTATCCAGCAATTATTGTACATTTCTGTTTACCTGACCAGGCCGTGAGCTTAACTGAAAATTAAGAATTTTTTGGGGTTAAGTAAAAAAATACAATGTAGGTCACGCACGGGTAGGGCTAAAATATTCTGAGGTACAAAAAAAGTGGTCAGAACAGGTATGTTAAAACGGTTGGTGGTATATGTTGTGTCTCCTGCCGTGGCGTTGACCTCGTGTGCTATACCCCGTTCATTTATTTTCAGACAGAATTGATCATCCGGATATTCGTGACTGTATATCATTGCATAATAATTAATTGCCTACATGAACCTTATGTGGCCTTGGATGTCCTTTAATGACATTGACCAGTTCACGCTTAGTGGTGATATTGCGTCAAGAGATGCCTGGGTGCATACTGTAATTACTGAAAAGGCTGTGAAAATGAGGATAGAGTCCTAAATTTAATATTTTTTCTCACGGACTAAAGACGTCAGTATGAAATGTCTGCTAACTCACGCCTTTCTCTTTTTGTTGGAAAGGACACGAAATGGCAATTATTTAAGGCCTATTACATAAAGTACGTTTTCCCAAAGAATATAGTTGGGTGATAACCTTGGTAGAGGTCGCGCACAAAAATGATCCAACTCCTGATATCAAATAATTTTAAAACTGTGAATATTTTGTCAACATAAAACGAATTAAACGAAATAATAACATTTCAATTAGTACTATACTGTATAGTGAAATATTAACTCAGAAGTACTAAGGAAAATGGAAATAAATAAATAAATATTTTACAGACCCTGCTGTTATCATAATGTAGCAACCAGGTTGAGTGAAGTAATAATGAGAAAAAGACTCGGCGTATAATTTTGTTTTATTAGGCTTTCTTCCCTCGGTGAGTAAATTACTGTACTCTTTTATCTAGTGCGCCACAGGTTTGTGCATAATCTGCATAACATCTTAAAACTACTTTTTTCCGTTAAAACAAGCATGCAAATGAAGAAGGAGGACACCGCCTTGTAGTGAAAGTGCAGGCCGTTCGTACGCAACAAGACGTATTGTGATATTCTGCAAGAATGAGCATTTACACCCACGCATGTGACACTGATGGACTGGTCTGACCTCAGGGTACGAAACCAATAGTGCATTGTAAGTGAAGGCAAACTATTATCCACTATTCGATTTATAGCTCTTAGATAGTTACACTGTTGACTTATACGAAGCATTTTACCACCAGTGTTAAAATGTTATTATTATTGCCTGTCTCTCAATCACTTAGTTATTCTTGAAGAAACTCTTAAGGTTGCCCAAAATCATGGTTGTAATGCAGGACAGGTTTTCTACGTGATAAACTTGCCTGACATCTTACTTGCGAAGTACGAGTGAACAAGAAGTCATGCATGCAAGCTGAACCTAACTGGACTTTTCACACGTTATTACAGATATATAACACCAGATATCGTGCAATTAGCAGGGTTAGACAAATTGGCAATCTGTTAGAGCGTTACGAGCAGCTGGCTTTTATATCAGGGCGGATACCACGATATTTCTGCGCTACATACACAAGATGTTAAACGAAGAACTAGGCACCAACTTGGCATTTGGCAGAAATTAGGAACAAGGGCGAAGGTGGAGAGGGAGAGAGAGAGAGAGCGGCAGCATCGAAGCGACATCCGACAGTGAAGTGCAGAAGTAAGCGAGTCGCCACCCAGGAGGTAGCGCCCGGAACGGCGGAAATGGGAACTCCTTGGACAGGCCGCTGTAGGCTTTTTTGTGTGCGTTTTTTGAGTTTTACAAAGTCCCTCAGCACTGTTTCCAAAAATCAAAAGGGGTTTGCAAATATAGAAAACATGGGCAAAATTTAGACACCACTCCCAAAGCTGTAGGTCGTACGGTACTGGAGGAGTTTCCATCACAGTCGGATATTAATAATATCGATGACTGTCACGGAATAAAAATTGGCATAATATCGTAAAATACTAGTACTAAATTAAATATCGCTCCTCAGCAATAAACCTACAGGTCAATTGATTTCTGAAGGGTTTTCCCGAGGGTTTTTCCTGCCTGTAGTGCTGTGTCAACTATCACATTTTCTAAACATCCTGCACATATAATGCCATAAGCATTTCTCATTATCTCTATATGGCACGGTACAGAGTACGTTCAGTATCAACATAAAATGGTACGTCTTGATCAGTTGATTGCATTGTCTAGAGACTATTGATACCTTCATAACAGAGATAGGTGGGAAATTCTCATTCCTTTTGCTTTCTAGCAGTCGTGTACATCAGACGTGTTCTCCAATTCAGAAAGTGACACGATGGAGATTGCAGATTCCAAGTTTGGATTCCTAAAGAACAAAGAGAGCAAGGATGAACCACAGCCTGTTCAGAAAGAAGCGATGCAAAATATGCTCCGCAAAGTGGAGAATGACGCAGACTTAAAAGTAAGTAACGAGATTATTCATTTAACAGACAATCATTATTTATCGGATTTGTGCCTCATATTGTCGCAAATGACCTCTAGTTCAATAATAATCCCAATCACTCAAATCATGTGTTTGCCTTGATATGAAAATAACCTTGGACCTGCAGCCATGGGCAATCGTACAGGTACTATTAATGTGCATTTTCTCATCAGGTTACATCAGTAAAAGTGCAGATGGGCAGCAAAAAGGGTGACAACTATATGTCATTCATGTACTCGGCTGAGGTCAAAGTCACGAAAGGCAACAATCCATGCTCGTATTCTTTGATGATCAAAGCTCTTCCGAATAACCCAGCCCATCGAGGAATGTTGAATGAAATCAAAGCGTTTGTCAGAGAAGTACAACAATACACAGTGACCTTCCCTGCATTTCAAGCTTTCGAACAGAGCAAGGGCTCATCCGCATTGTTTCAGTCGTACCCTCGATGTTTCCATGGACAAACTGACGGAGAGTCTGACCACTTGATATTGGAAGACCTGAGACCTGCTGGATTCAAGATGGCTGACAGAAAAGCTGGATTGGACCAGAAGCATGCCACATTGGTGATGAAGCAACTAGCTTACTATCACGCTCTTAGTTACGCAATGGGTTCTGGTGACCCAGAGAAACTAGAGAAAATGTTTCCTCACTCGAAGCCACTGTTGGGTCGAGAACATATGAAAAAGCACACGGAGTTTTTGACTGACGCCATGTCCAAAACAATTGAAGGATTGGAAAATTCCTCTGAAGGAACCAAACTGACGTATCAGCTCAAGTGGTTGAAAAACGTGAGAGACGCCATGGCAGAAGAGCTTCCTAAAGCAACCAGACCAAAGAAGGGCACTGCAGTGGTGACCCATGGAGACTTCTGGGTCAACAACATCATGTTCCTCTACCAAGATGACCAACCAGTGGAGCTGAAATTCGTGGATTTCCAATTCTCCTTAATTGGATCCAGGGCTCACGACATTGTCTTCTTCCTACTGTCCAGCTTAACAGGAGATCTTCGTCGGAAAATACAAGAAGATCTACTGGAAACATACAACGATTCGTTTGTGAACCACCTCAAATTGTGGGGAGTTGATGCTTCTAGGTTTACTCTCCATCAACTACAGGACGACATCAAGGAGAATTATGTGTTTGGTCTTGCTGTGGCTCTAGCTCTTCTTCCAATCATCACTGCGGAGGTACAAGACGCACCTGATTTTGGGAGCATGACGCAGGAGGAATTTGACAATGGTCTGCTGGCTAATGAGAAAATGAACAAAGTTTATGAAGGGAAAAGGTTCCTTAGTCGTGCACTGGACGTAGTAAATGATTCGATGCTCGTCATGTAGTCTGTCAAAATAGTGTCAAAGTAGTGCGTAATAAATGTAGTATGTAGGCTTATCATTTCATTACAAACTGAAATAGTTTCGCCAATGTTTTGAGGATTTTGGTTGCAATAATTCGATTGTTAGTACATAATAGTAACTCATTACATTCTTTTTATGTTATGGCTTGACGCATGGTTATAATTTAATATTGTATAATAAATCACCCAATGAAATTACCCAATGAAAATTATTACAACTTTTCCTGTTCCGCCATGCTTATTTTAAAATGCAAATGGCACTTTAATAAGGTAATGATGTGTGAATTAGTCCTTCACAGGTGAAGACGTGTAATTTCACGCAGAGAGGTCGTGCGTTACGGCTTATTATCTTGTTACGTTATCTAATTTTCTGCCATTGATATCTCGTATCAGATAGCAAGCCTCGTCCGATTGAAAAACTTCATTCGACGTATACATTAAGTCGTTTGCAGAAATGGCTGCTCCGGAATCCAAATCCAGCTCCCACCAAGATGACGAAAGAGGGCCAATTAAAATGGAAGCTCTACAGACTATTCTTCAAAAAGCTGAAGATGATTCAAGCCTGAAGGTAAGGAGTTTTTCTTATTACAAATTAGTACGGTTGTCCTCATTAGTAGTAATATTGGCATAATATTCAATAACGTTAGATAGAAGGATAAGTGTTTGTTGCTTGTCTCTCAGGTGACTGCCATTGACATCAAGATGGGCAGCAAAACAGGAGACAACTACATGTCATTCATGTATTCAGCAGAGGTCAAGGCCACCAAAGGCAACAATCCATGCTCATATTCACTGATGATCAAAGCTCTTCCAGACAATCCAGCCAGGCGAGGAATGTTGTCTGAACTGCAAGCTTTCGTCAGAGAAGTCAAGCAGTACACAATAACTTTTCCGGAACTCCGGAATTTTGAGGAAGAAAAGGGCAAGTCCGCAGTGTTTCATACTTACCCTCGATGCTTCCACGCCCAAACGGACGGTCAAACTGACCATCTGATTCTGGAGGATCTTCGACCTGCTGGGTTCAGGATGGCCGACAGAAACACTGGACTTGACCTCCAGCATGCACTTTTGGTCATGAAGGAACTTGGGCATTACCATGCTGTTGGCTACTCAATATGTTCCGGCGACCCTCAACAGTTGAAGCAAAAGTTTCCATTCTTGTGGCAAATGATACAACCAGGTGATTTGGGTAAACATGGCCAGTTCCTCACAGACGCATTTACTAAAACAATGGAGGTTGTCGAGAGTGAATCCGCTGAAAAGGAGTTGACGTCCCAGTTGCAATGGTTGAGAAAGATTCGAGACGGATTCGAGGACAAATTGGCCAAGGCCGCCCAACCAAAGCCAGGGTTGTCGGTTATTACCCATGGAGACTTCTGGGTCAACAACATGATGTTCCGTTACGAGCAAGGTGAACCAGTGGGGCTCAAATTTGTGGATTTCCAATTTGCCAATATTGGATCCAGAGCCAATGACCTGGTCTTCTTCATATTGACCAGCTTGGAGGCAGATCTTCGTCGAAGTTCGCAAGAACAATTGTTGGAAATCTACAATGAGTCGTTTGTCAATCATGTCAAGTCACTGGGAGTTGATGCTTCTCGTTTTACCCTTCAGCAACTGAAGGACGACATGAAAGAAAATTATCTCTTCGGATTTGCAGTAGCTGTGGCTCTTCTTCCTTTCATTTCTGTTGATGAACATGATGTTCCTGATATGGAGAGCATGACCGAAGAGGATTTCGACGCAGGGGTTGGAAAGGACAAACAACTGGATAAGATATTTCATGGGAAAAGATACATACGTAGAGTTCTGGACGTTATCAGCGATTCAATGATAGTGATGTAATAGTTTGCATAAATAAAGGTCATCCAACGCATCTCTAACGGTTCATTAAAACGAAATAACAAATTCGCCCGAAGTCCATGACCGATATGGATGTGCACGACAAATATTTGGAAATTACTGTATGACTTATATAAGGATTATTTCAGTTATCGTAAACTTATTAACACTAGCTAATTAGCACATACATTTTTAATTCCGTAAAACACACTTTCAAGAATTGACCACATCTAACTCCCTACATCGCAATACTAGCCAGGAAGGAAATTTCCAAATTATATAGACCCTTAAAGTGTCAAAAAATGTCAACATGTGACACGCAACTCTGCCTCCATCTCCAACTGAAAACAATTACTCGAGATAACAAGATAATCGGTGCGATATGACATCTGGAAAGTCCGAAATTGATGCAACCTTCCATTTTTTTTATCTCCAAACTTCTTTGTAGATATGCAACAATCAACCACCTGTGTTACATCAGAAAAATTATGGAGGCCACAGGATACGAGTGATAAAACATTTACAACGTGTTACTGCACTGGGGCCCTTTCTAGTGAAGAGAAAACTTGCAGATAATCCTTGCTGAAGGGCTGAGTCACATGTGATATCATTCAAGCTGAACACATGACCTAGGAACGTCCTTTTGGCAGGGTGGGTAAGTCAACAATGGCAGAACCTCAACAAAACGGGGCAGCGGAAGTGGCCATTCCTGCATGTTTGGAGAAAGAGTCGCTGCAGAAGGTGCTGAGAGAGTCAGAAAAATGCGACGATTTGGAGGTAAGCATTTTTTTAAAATTGTTTGCTGGGAAAGGACTGGGTAAGAACCGGTTCTGGAACTGGGTTTATGTTACGCCACTAGCCCTGAGGTCCGCAAAAATTTCCCTTGAAAATAGAACCGGGCCTAGAACGTAATTCTGGGCGTAATTGCAGCATTTTCCCTTACTCAAGGACGTGCAAAATGTTGCGTAACGTAGCGAACGTTACGTAGCACAATATGACTATCATTATTAGAGCTGGTTAGACGTAGCCTACAGTACGTAAAACAATTAGAGTTTTGGCTGGGTAATGCACGTAACTTGGATGTTCACATTGTTCATGTACGTCAATGTAACTAATTGCCATGCTCCAACGAGTGGAAAGGGCCTATTTACGAGAAGCTTTGCACATGTTACGGATTTTTTTTTACGTGTGAATAAAATATTCACCACGGCCACTAATGTCAGAGTCGAACCAAATAAAACAAGAAAGGGGCCTTTCCTACATTTTGTAGAAAAAAAGTATACCGGTAGGCCTACTGTACGCTTCACTCTGATTTTGTGCACGTGAAGCCCGTGACGTAAACGTACCTTGAAACGTAGTGTACAGTATGTAGGCATGCAATGTACGCAGAGGTATTTAAAGCGAAGAGCTAACACGTTTTGCATTGGTTAGGGTTATGCAAAGATATTTAAGGTAAATAACAAACATGTAACTTAAGTTATAGATACCAATAATATTTATTCATGAAATAATTCAAATAATTCAATAATAATCAAGAACAATGTCATCAACCTCGATGTATTATATTGTGCCTGATACTGTCATCAGCTGTCATCGTAATGTAATGTAAATTGTTTATTTTCTTGTTCCCACATCCGTCTTAACTACATACCCTTCGGCATTTATTCGCACAGCTGAAATAATAGGACAGCCTTCAACCCCTGCGGCCTTCACATACCTCAGCGTGGTGATGCATTTCCGCTAGTGCGAATAAAAATAAAGAATAGTGCAGGCATGAATGTGTGGCAGAAGAAATATCATATTACTGTATTGCAGGAATGATTTATTTATTTATTTATTCATCTGTTGTTATTTTTCATTGGCTTTGATTACGAATAAACAAAAATGTACTTTTCCAGATAATAACTGTGGACGTGACCCCTGGCTCCAACATCGGCGACAACTACTTGGCCATAATGTACGCCGTCGAGATCGAAGCCCGGAAATCAGGTGTCCCCACATCCTACTCCATCATGGCAAAGGTCATCCCGAACAACTCCTTCCGACAACAAATGCTGGCAGACCTGGCCGCCTTCAAGAAGGAGATCAGCGTCTACCAAGACGTCTTCCCAGCATTGGCCGACTTTGAAAAATCAAGAGGCTTCAAAACTAAAGGCTTCACCGCATATCCCCGAGTCTATTACACCCATTACGATGGTAAAACCGACTACATGTTGATGCACAACCTGAAGCAAGACGGGTTCAAGATGGCAGACCGAATAGAAGGTCTGGACTACCCCCATTGCAAACTGGTCCTAGAACAGTTGGCCTTACTTCACGCCCAGTCCTACGCGTTTGCCAAAGGAAGCAAGGACCTTCTTCTCCAAAAGTTTCCTCTCCTGAAGGAAATGTTCACAGATATTGTCAACAAAGACGCGTCCAAGTACATAGACCCAGAATTCACCGTGACAATCGGGAAGGTGAGGGCCACAAAGAAATACGACGACATTGCTGATGGCATGCAGAAACTACTGGACTTGTCCTACGGTATGTTGGAAGCCTGTCATCAACAGGTTGAAAAGGTTGACGACGGATACGCTGTCATATGTCATGGAGACTGCTGGGTTAACAATATGCTGTTCAAGTATGGTCCGGATGGGACTGTTCAGGAGACCAAGCTGGTTGACTTCCAGATAGCGAGAGCTGGATCAAGAGCATTGGACCTTGTGTACTTCTTCTGTATCAGCACCACCGAAGCCACCAGGAAGAGTCACCAGGATCAGATGTTTCAGGATTATCACGACACGTTTGTGGGTTACCTGAACGATGCCGGAGTGGACTCCTCCAAGTTCACCCTCGAAGGGCTGAAGAAGGAGTATCACGATCACTTTCTCTTCGGATTCTTATTCGGATGTATGCTCTTGCCCGCGATCACACAGGACGCTGAAAATATACCAGACATGGAAACATTAACTGAGGAAGACATTGAGAATTTTACAGAAAATGAGCAGTTCCAGAAGTTCTTTTCCAATCCGAGATTAATGGGTCGGCTTCTGCCGCTACTTAAAGAGGCCAGGGCTAGAGATATTTTCAGTCGGTTTCAGTAGTAGACTATGTAACGTTCATGTTCCAAAGATGGGGCCGTTCATAAAAGCAATACTCCATGTTCCAGGGCAAAAATTAAAGTAGGTTGATTAGGGAATTAAATCGCAACAAAACACTATCAGATTAAACCTCAATATGTTGACCTCAGTTTCTTCGTTAATTGCCAGTATTGACACTAATATTATTCCTCCACCAAAGACATAAAGCATGTGTTAATGACTTATGAAATTCAGGAGCACGAATATTACGCTACTATTTTTTGAATTTCACATAATAACCATGCTCTACTAAGATGCACCTATGAACAACGATTATTAAGGGCTGCCCTATATCATCATTTTCGCTATTATGTTGGTGACTTGTTTATTAATGGCAATAAAGATGGCGTTTGTCTGTCCTTAAAATCAGAGTACAGACCTTTGTACAATATATCTCAATAATGACACAAATCAGAAATATATTGTGTATCTGGGATTTTCATTTGTCTTTTGTCTATTGTTATTACTGTATTTTCTAACAGACCGCATTGCCACTATACTATATTTTCATACAAACATCGCAATGTATCCAGTAGTTCACCTGAACCTTGTAGCCCAAATTGTAAACAAGATTTCGGCGGGAATAAAAAAGAATGCAATGAGCAAATATATTCATTAAATAATTTCAAATATATTTTATCCTTATGCGCGTGTTTACTTTTAATACAGAGTAAAAGAAGAAAAATTCGCATATAGATCAATCATATTTTGCACGAAATTATTGATACCGTATTTCATTAGTTGGAGATTGAATGATCAATATATTTTTCTGAAAGAAACAGTTCAAACGTGCTTATCTCACGATCAGTCGACTGTGACACTGATGGTTCTTATAATTATCATCAACTATGGAGACGACTTTTCAGGATACGAGTGATAAAAAATTGACTACGTGTTACAGCACTTGGGCCCTTTCTAGGATATTATGAATAGGAAACGAGCAGATAATCCTTGCTGAAGGGCTCAGTCACATGACTGTGATCTCATTCAAGTTGGACTCACGGTATAGGAAGGTCCTTTTGTTAGAGTAGGAAGGGCAACCATGGCAGAACAGCAGCAAACAGGGGCAGAGGAAGTGGCCATTCCTGCCAGTTTGGAGAAAGATTCGCTGCAAAAGGTGCTGAGAGAGTCGGAACAATGCAACGATTTGGAGGTAAGCATTTTATAAATATCGTGTATTTACACTGTTCGTGTAGACTATACGTATCTGGCGCATTGCCATACTTCAACGTGTGGAAATGGCCTACTTACGAGCAGCCTCGCACATGTTAGGCCCTACTGTTTTTTTTTTTTACATGAGCAAATATTCACCAGAGCCATTGATGTCAGGGTCGAGCCTAATAAAACAAGAATGGGGCCTGTTCTAAGTTTGTAAAAAAATATGCTTGTTGCTGATGTGCGCGTGAAGCATATAACGTAAACGTATCTTGAAACGTACAGTATATACTGTATCTAGGCATACCATTCATGCAGAAGTATTAAAGTGAATAACGAACACGTAAGCTATTGACACCAATTTATTCATAAATTAAACAGGATGTAATATTTATGGCAGAAATGTAACAATCAAAGAATAATGTCATCAATCCAGATGTATTGTGTCTGATAATGCCATTGTAATGTGACATAAATTGCTTATTTTCCTGTTCCCACTGATGCCCTCTGGCTTTAATTCGCACAACAGGAATAATAGGAATCTTCAACCCTTGCGGCCTGCACGTGCCGCAACTTGGTGACGCATTTTGGCTAATGTGAATAAAAAATAAGACTAGTGTAGGCGTGAATATGTGAGAGAAAATTTCATATTATGACGTAAATAATGACGAAATGTTGTCATCTTTTCGTCACACTGATTTCCGCAATATCACAGTAGAATATCATTAGGCCAGAGGATTTTCTCCGGCTAATCGTATATAACATTACTAATTATTGTACGAATATTACTACCATAATATATGATATAATACGATACCTTTAAAAAAAGTACTGCACATGTGTTAGGCTCAAACCCTTGAAACACTCATTGAGCGACAAAAAGGCTATTTCACGGAATGACCATTTTAAAAGGGACACACGGCAAAATGCTCATTTTTAAAATGGCCAGATTGTGGAATGGATCTCATAGGTGTCCATCCGATCTATAGTCAAATGATAATTATAACAACCTACTAAATATCTTCGATATAGGCTTCAGCTGCTCTATTCCAGAGATTTCAACAATTTGCCAAACAACAACAGGGTGCTTTATTTCCAAGCTCCTACTGTACATGGCGCAGTGGGGACCGAGAAATTGCTAAAACCGCGTTATGGGCGTTTATGCTCCAGCCACGACACGAAATTCTGCGTCCTGACATGTTCCTTTAGCCCAGAAAGCGTTATGGCAGTTTGCAAAAAGTCCATTCCACAATCTGGCCATTTTAAAAAGGAGCTTTCAGGCATCTGGCCGCATCTGGCGGTCTTAAAGTGAGTATATCGCGAAGTGGATGGTGTGAAAGGGAGAATTTCGCGATCTGACCGCTTGGAATAGTTGGAAATGAATATTTCGCGTCACTTTTTCGCTCAATGCCCGTTTTTCTGGTTTGAGCCTAACATATTATGCAGTATCAAATCAGTGTCATCAAGATTAGCGATATTTTCATGCTGTGAGATTTTATTGCCATCTACTACTATGTTAAATGTGTCTTATTGGCTATGACTGTGAATATACAGAAATGTACTTTTCCAGATAATAACTGTGGACGTGACCCCTGGCTCCAACATCGGCGACAACTTCATGGCCGTAATGCATGCCGTCGAGATCGAAGCCCGAAAATCAGGTGTCCCCACATCCTACTCCATCATGGCAAAGGTCATCCCGAACAACCCCTTCCGACAAGAAATGCTGGCCAACCTGGGCGCCTTCAAGAAGGAGATCAGCGTCTACCAAGACGTCTTCCCCGGATTGGCCGACTTTGAGAAATCAAGAGGCTTCAAAACTAAAGGCTTCACCGCATATCCCCGAGTCTACTACGGCCATTGCGATGGAAAAACCGACTACATCTTGATGCACAACCTGAAGCAAGACGGGTTCAAGATGGCAGACCGAATTGAAGGTCTGGACTACCCCCATAGCAAACTGGTCCTGCAGCAGTTGGCCTTACTTCACGCTCAGTCCTACGCGTTTGCCAAAGGAAGCAAAGACCTTCTTCTCCAAAAGTTTCCTCTACTGAAGGAAATGTTCACAGATATTGTCAACAAAGACGCTGCCAAGTTTATGGACCCGAACTTAGCCTCGACCGTGGAGAAGGTGAGGGCCATGAAGAAATACGACGACATCGCTGACGGCATGCAGAAGGTACTGGACTTGTCCTACGGTGTGTTGGAAGCCTTCAGTAGACAGGTTGAAAAGGTTGACGACGGATACGCTGTCATATGTCACGGAGACTGCTGGGTTAACAACATGCTGTTCAAGTATGGTCCGGACGGGACGGTTCAGGAGACCAAGCTGGTTGACTTCCAGATAGCGAGAGCTGGATCAAGAGCACTGGACCTTGCGTACTTCCTCTGTACCAGCACCACCGAAGCCACCAGGAAGAGTCACCAGGATGACATGTTTCAGGTTTATCACGACACGTTTGTGGGTTACCTGAACGACGCAGGAGTGGACGCCTCCAAGTTCACCCTCGAAGGGCTGATGAAGGAGTACAATGATCACTTTCTCTTTGGGTTCATATGCGGATGTCTGATCCTTCCCATGATCACGCAGGAAGCAGATAATATACCGGATATGGAAAAGTTAACTGTGGAAGACATTGAAAATTTTAAAGATAATGAGGAGTTCCAGAAGTTCTTTTCCAATCCTAGATTCATGGGTCGGCTTCTGCCACTTCTTAACGAGGCCAGGGCGAGAGATATTTTCAGTAGTATGTAATGTTCATGTGCCATAGTTATTCAGCTACGGGTCCATTCATAAATAACTATATGTTTAAGGTCAAAAATAAAAGAAGGACGATACGCGAATTAAATCGGAACAAAACACTATCAGATGACGTACAGTACCTCGGTTGACCTCAGTTTCTTCATTGCCAGTACTGGCACTAATATTATTCTTCCACCAAAGACAAAGTAGGTCCGGCAGTATTAATAACTTATAAAATTCAGGAGCACGAATAATTATTACTCTACTATTTGCATTACAAATAATATCACTGTCCTACAAGTTTTTCACTGTAGCTGACTCTATACGCTCACCAATTTTTCAGGGCTGCCATATCATCATAATTGTTATTATTTTGGTGACTTGTTTATTATGGCAATAATGATGCATGGCTCATGTCTGTCTTTAAAAATTGGAGTACAGACGTCTGTACAATATATTTCAATAATTACATCCATCATAAATCAATTATTATGTATGTGGCGGGATTCTTAAACGTATTTTGTCTATTATTATTTTCTAACAGACGAAAATAGCCATTACAATATTGTTGATCAAAATATGTCCATGCAAATTTTCAGACGTTCACCTTAACCTCAATTGTAAACAAGTTTTCAGCAGGTAAAATAAGAGTAATATAATGAACATTAAAAGAATATCAGATTAATGTATGAAATCTCACTTTTTCAAATGCTCTTGTCTCACAATCAGTCACGTGTGGGACCTGATAATTCTTATCTCATAAACTATGGAGGCCACAGGATAAGAGTGATGAAAAAGTGACAACGTGTTGCTGCACTGACGCCCTTTATGTGCGAAGAGGAAACTATCAGATAATTCTTGCTGAAGGGCTCCGTCCCATGCATGACCTCATTCAAGCTGAATACACGACTTAGAAGGTAATTTTGGCACAGTGGGTACGTCAGCCATGGCAGAACCACAGCAAAACGAGGCAGAGGAAGGGGCCATTCCTGCATGTTTGGAGAAAGATTCGCTGCAAAAGGTGCTGAGAGAGTCGGAAAAATGCAACGATTTGGAGGTAAGTATTTCGAAAATGATTTGCTAGGAAAAAAAACTGGGCAAGAATCGGTTCTGGAACTTGGCTTATGTTATGTCACTGATTAGTCTGAGGTCTGAAAAAAATTCTCCGTGGAAATAGAACCGCATAGAGCGTAATTACAGCATTTTATCCTTACTCAAGGACGGGCAAAATGTAGCGTAATGTAACGTAGCTTCGAGCGTCGTTACGTTGTCCTATACCGGTACATGATAATCCTAATTCTAGCTGGTTTTACGTACAGTACGTAAACAATAAGGATTTTGGCGGGGTAATGCACGTAACTCGGATGTTTACACTGTTCATGTAGTGATGTAGGTCAGTAGGTATTTGTTGTATTGTCATGCTCCAACGAGTGGAAATGCCCTATTTACGAGCACATGTTACGTAATTTTTTACATGTGCAGAAAATAATAGGACAGCCTTTAACCCCCCACCCACGGGCTTCACATACCACAACTTGATGACAAATTTTCGCTCATATGGACTAATGTAAGCGTGAATATGTGACAGAAAAAATATACTCCGATTCTGAATTTACAAAAATGTACTTTTCCAGGTAATAACTGTGGACGTGACCCCTGGCTCCAACATCGGCGACAACTACCTGGCCATAATGTACGCCATCGAGATCGAAGCCCGGAAATCAGGTGTCCCCACATCCTACTCCATCATGGCAAAGGTCATCCCGAACAACCCCTTCCGACAACAAATGCTGGCAGACCTGGGCGCCTTCAAGAAGGAGATCAGCGCCTACCAAGATGTCTTCCCAAGATTAGCTGACTTTGAAAAATCTAGAGGCTTCAAATGCAAAGGATTCACCGCATATCCCCGAGTCTACTACACCCATTACGATGGTAAAACCGACTACATTTTGATGCACAACCTGAAGAAAGACGGGTTCAAGATGGCAGACCGAATTGAAGGTCTGGACTACCCTCATTGCCAACTGGTCCTAGAACAGTTGGCCTTACTTCACGCCCAGTCGTACGCGTTTGCCAAAGGAAGCAAGGACCTTATTCTTCAAAAGTTTCCTCTCCTGAAGGAAATGTTCACAGCCCCTGCCAACAAAGACTCGGCCAAGTTCATGGACCCAGGCTTCGCCGCGACCATCGAAAAGGTGAGGGCCATGCAGAAATACGACGACGTCGCTGACGGCATGCAGAAGGTACTAGATTTGTCCTATGGTGTGTTGGAAGCCTGCAATCGACATATTGAAAAGGTTGACGACGGATACGCTGTCATATGTCACGGAGACTGCTGGGTTAACAACATGCTGTTCAGGTATGGTCCGGACGGGACGGTTCAGGAGACCAAGCTGGTTGACTTCCAGTTAATGCGAGCTGCATCAAGAGCACTGGACCTTGCGTACTTCTTCTGCACCAGCACCACCGGAGCCATCAGGAAGAGTCACCAGGATCAGCTGTTTCAGGTTTATCACGACACGTTTGTGGGTTACCTGAACGACGCCGGAGTGGACGCCTCCAAGTTCACCCTCGAAGGGCTGAAGAAGGAGTATGACGATCACTTTCTCTTCGGATTCATATCCGCATGTATGATCCTGCCCTTGATCACGCAGGACGCTGAAAATATACAGGACATGGAAACGTTAACTGAAGAAGACATGGAGAGTTTTAGAGACAAGGATGAGTTCGAGAAGTTCTTTGGCAATCCGAGATTCGTGGGTCGGCTTCTGCCGCTACTTGAAGAGGCCAGGGCTAGAGATAGTTTCAGTCGGTTTCATCGGTAGTAATATTGTATAATATTATGTAACGTTCAAATACCATAGATGGGGCCACATTCATAAATGATGAGTCTGATATCAAAAACTACTAAGTGCACAAGGAAAAACAGGTCGTTAAATGAGCAAAAACTGAAGATTACTTAAATTTCACTGGTGTACCGTACAATCTTGAAACGTTTTGCTTCCATATGTTTCCGAAGTTCAGCTAGGCTACATGTACGCAAATGTGCCATTAATATCCATTGGCATTAAAATACGTAATTCCAACACAAATTTGCGTTACACCCCCCAAAAGTGGACTTGACTGTTTTTGATCTCAGAACTCAGACCCCTCAAATATGCTCAAGGGCAATAATTAAAGCAGATTGATGGGGGAATTAAATCGCAACAAACACTATCAGATTACACACCTCAGTATGTTGACCTCAGTTCCTTCATTGCCAGTATTGACACTAAATAAATATTATTCTTCCACCAAAGACAAAGTATATGCAGATTTCGCTGTTTTAATTAAATAATATTCATGAGCACGAATATTTAGGCCTACACATATATTTGAATTCTAAGGCTACAAATAATAGTACTGTTCTGCATGTTTTTCACTGTAGCTGCAACTATGGACACCTATTTTTAAGGCTTCGTTTTAATATAGAGTAATCGCACACTTAGAAGAAAAATATTTTCAGAAGGATCAATCATATTTTTTCTAGAAATTGATACCGTATTTCATTGGTTGGAGATTGAATGATACAATTATTTACAAAAAAAAAATAATTTTAAAATAATATGGAGGCACAGGATGAGAGTGATGAAAAATTGACTACGTGTTACTGCATTGGGGTCCTTTCTAGCACAGTATATGAAGAGGATACAATACTGGTAGAACAGTAGATAATCCTTGCTGAAGGGCTCTGTCCCAGGTGATATCATTCAAGAGGAACACATGACTTAGGAAGGCCCTTTTGGCAGAGTTGGTAAGTCAACCATGGCAGAACCGCAGAAAAACGTGGCAGAGGAAGTGGCCATTCCTGCCTGTTTAGAGAAAGAAGTCGCTGCAAAATGTGCTGAGAGAGTTAGAAAAATGCAACGATTTGGAGGTAAGAATTTGTGGTTGCTGTGAAAATACTGAGCAAGAACAGGTTATGGAACTAGGCTTTTGAATTAAGCTTAAATGAGAAAAGTTACTGAGCCTCAGTTCCGCAATAATTTCCCATCGTGTAGCTTGTATTACAGAATTTTTTCTCTCTTACTCAAGGACGTACAAAATGTTGTGAAACGTAGTGTCGTTACGTATGCCTACATGAGTCATTCGGGCTGTCAGACGTACGTAAACAACAAGAGTTTTGGCGGGGGTAACGCGCGTAACTGTGTTGTTTACCACTATTATACCGCACGCATGTTGCTAATGTGCGCTTGAAACCTGTGACCTAAACATACCTTGAAATGTACAGTACAATATACTGTAGCAAGGCATACAATGCAATCAGAAGAATTTAAAGTGAATAGCGAACACGTACTCTATATCATAAACACCAATTTATTCATAAATTAAACTGGTTGTAATATTGCAGAATGTATGTCACAATCAAAGAATATAATTTTATAATGATTGCCTTTATCGCAGATGTGGCTGATAATGCCATCGTAATGTAACCTAAATTGTTTATTTACCTGTTCCCACATCCGTCTGAGCATACACTGTATCCTCCGGCTTTTATTCGCACAGCAGCAGTAAGACGACAGCTTTACACCCCCATGGCCTACACATACCACAACCTGGTGACGAATTTCCGCTAAAGATTGTGTGAATAAAAGTAAAGACTAGTGCAGGCGTCAATGTGTGACAAATAATCATGTTATTGCGGAAATAATGAGGAAATGTCATATGGCATCATATTGGTGCCTAGTTTGAATATACAAAAATGTACTTTTCCAGATAATAACTGTGGACGTGACCCCTGGCTGCAACATCGGCGACAACTACCTGGCCATAATGTACGCCGTCGAGATCGAAGCCCGGAAATCAGGTGTCCCCACATCCTACTCCATCATGGCAAAGGTCCTCCCGAACAACCCATTTCGCCAAGAAATGTTAGCCAACGTGGCCGCCTTCAAGAAGGAGATCAGCGTCTACCAAGACGTCTTCCCAGCATTGGCTGACTTTGAGAAATCAAGAAGCTTCAAATGCAAAGGATTCGCCGCATATCCCCGAGTCTACTACGGCCATTGCGATGGTAAAACAGACTACATTTTGATGCACAACCTGAAGCAAGATGGGTTCAAGATGGCAGACCGAATTGAAGGTCTGGGCTACCCGCATTGCAAACTTGCCTTACAACAGTTGGCCTTACTTCACGCCCAGTCGCACGCGCTTGCCAAAGGAAGCAAGGACCTTCTGCTCCAAAAGTTTCCTCTCCTGAAGGAAATGTACACAGACCCTGCCAACGAAGACGCTGCCAAGTTCATGGACCCAAACTTCGCCTCGACCATCGAAAAGGTGAGGGCCACGAAGAAATACGACGACATTGCTAACAGCATGCAGAAGATACTGGACTTGTCCTACGGTGTGTTGGAAGCATGCCATCAACAGATCGAAAAGGTTGACGACGGATACGCTGTCATATGTCACGGAGACTGCTGGGTGAATAACATGCTGTTCAAGTATGGTCCGGACGGGACGGTTCAGGAGACCAAGCTGGTTGACTTCCAGTTAGCGAGAGTTGGATCAAAAGCACTGGACCTTGCGTACTTCTTCTGTACCAGCACCACCGAAGCCACCAGGAAGAGTCACCAGGATCAGATGTTTCAGGATTATCACGACACGTTTGTGGGATACCTGAACGACGCTGGAGTGGACTCCTCCAAGTTCACCCTCGATGGGCTGAAGAAGGAGTACAACGATCACTTTCTCTTCGGTTTCATATCCGGATGTCTGGACCTGCCCATGATCACGCAGGACACTGAAAATATACCAGACATGGAAACATTAACTGAAGAAGGCATGGAGAGTTTTAGAGACAAGCATGAGTTCCAGAAATTCTTTTGCAATCCGAGATTCATGGATCGGCTTCTGCCGCTACTTGAAGAGGCCAGGGCTAGAGATAGTTTCAGTCGGTTTCAGTAGAAAGTGTACGTAACGTTCATATACCATATATGGGGCCATTCATAATTGAGGGCTCTGATAACAACAAAAACAGGTCGTAAAATGAGAAAAAAATTAAGATTACGTAACTTTCACTGGTGTACAGAACAATCTTGAATCTTTTTGCATCCACATGTTGCCGCAGTGCAGCTACATTATTATACGTACAGTATACGTAAATGTGGAATGAATACCAAGTGGCATTAAAATACATTATTCCAACACGAATTTGCGTTACACCCACCCAAAAGTGGACTTGGCTGTTTTTGATCTGAGCCCCTCAAATTCTTTATGTTCAAGGGCAATAACTAAAGCTTGAATTAAAGCATGTTGATGCTGGAATTAAATCGCAACAAAACACTATCAGATGACGTACTGTGCCTCAGTTGATGTAAGTTCCTTCATTGCCAGTATTGACACTAAATAGTCTAAATATTATTCTTCCACCAATGACATACCGGTATAGCACACTGGCACACACAGCACCCATACAATTATTTACAAAAAATAAATAATTAATGAAATCGCACGTTTCAAACTCTCGTATCTCACAATCAGTCACGTATGACCCTGATAGTTCTTATTTCATAAACTATGGACACACAGGATAAGTGTAATGAAAAATTGACTACGTGTTACTTCACTTGGGCCCTTTCTAATATATAAGAGGAAACTAGCAGATAATCCTTTCTGAAGGGCTCAGTCCCATGCCATCTCATTCTAGCTGAACACACGACTTAGGAAGGTCCTTTTCACACAGTGGGTAGGTCAACCATGGCAGAACCGCAGCAAAACGGAGCAGAAGAAGTGGCTATTCCTGCCTGTTTGGAGAAAGATTCGCTGCAAAAGGTGCTGAGAGAGTCAGAAAAATGCAACGATTTGGAGGTAAGCATTTCAAAATAATATAGTCTCCTATGCGTGAAAATACTGAGCAAGAACCGGTTCTGGAACTAGGCTTTTGAATTAAGCTTAAATTTTAAAAGTTACTGCGCCTCAGGTCCGCAATAATTTCCAATCGTGTAACTTGTATTACACAGCATTTTTTTTTCTCTTACTCAAGGACGTACAAACTGTTGCATAACGTAGCAAGTCGTTGCGTAGGCCTACATGAGTATTATTCGGACTGGTTAGACGTATGTGAACAACAAGAGTTTTTGCGGGGTAATGCACGTAACTTGGATGTTTACTGTTTCATGTAGCGTAGGTATCTGGCGTATTGCCATGCTCCATCGAGAGTGGAAAGGCCTATTTACGAGCAGCCTTGCACATGTTACGGAATATTTTCTACACGAGGAAATATTCACCAGAGCCACTGAGGTCAAGGTCGGGCCTAATAAAACAAGGGAAGGGCCTGTTCTATACGTTTGTAATTTTTTTAACTGTATACCGTGTCCTTGTTGCTCATATGCGCTTGAAGCGTGTGACGTAAACGTACCTTGAAACATACGGTATACTGTATCTCGGCAATTAGTAGTGCAGGCGTTAATGTGTGACAAAAAATCATATTCTTACGGAAATAATGAGGAAATGTCCACTGGTATCTTATTGGTTCCTATTTTGAATAATATACAAAAATGTACTTTTCCAGGTAATAACTGTGGACGTGACCCCTGGTTCCAACGTCGGCGACAACTACCTGGCCATAATGTACGCCGTCGAGATCGAAGCCCGGAAATCAGGTGTTCCCACAAACTACTCCATCATGGCAAAGGTCATCCCGAACAACCCCTTCCGACAAGAAATGCTGGCTGACCTGGGCGCCTTCAAGAAGGAGATCAGCGTCTACCAAGACGTCTTCCCAGGATTGGCCGACTTTGAGAAATCAAGGGGCTTCAAAACTAAAGGCTTCACCGCATATCCCCGAGTCTACTACGGCCATTGCGATGGTAAAACCGACTACATGCTGATGCACAACCTGAAGAAAGACGGGTTCAAGATGGCAGACCGAATAGAAGGTCTGGACTACCCCCATAGCAAACTAGTCCTGCAGCAGTTGGCCTTACTTCACGCCCAATCGTACGCGTTTGCCAATGGAAGCATGGACCTTCTGCTCCAAAAGTTCCCTCTCCTGAAGGATATGTTCACAGACCCTGCCAACAAGGACACTGCCAAGTTGATGGACTCAAACTTCTCCTCGACCGTGGAGAAGGTGAGGGCCATGAAGAAATACGGCGACGTCGCTGACGGCATGCAGAAGGTACTGGACTTGTCCAACGGTGTGTTGGAAGCCTGCCGTCGACAGAATGAAAAGATTGACGACGGATACGCTGTCATATGTCACGGAGACTGCTGGGTTAACAACATGATGTTCAAGTATGGTTCAGACGGGACGGTTCAGGAGACCAAGCTGGTTGACTTCCAGATAGCGAGAGCTGGATCTAGGGGATTGGACCTTGCGTACTTCTTCTGTACCAGCACCACCGAAGCCACCAGGAAGAGTCACCAGGATCAGCTGTTTCAGGTTTATCACGATACGTTTGTGGGTTACCTGAATGAAGTCGGAGTGGACTCGTCCAAGTTCAGCCTCGAAGGGCTGAAGAAGGAGTATAACGATCATTTTCTTTTAGGGTTCATATTCGGATGTCTGATATTGCCCATGATCACGCAGGACGCTGAAAATATACCGGACCTGGAAAAGCTAACTGTCGAAGAGCTTGAAAATTTTAAAGAGAATGAGCAGTTCCAGAAGTTCTTTTCCAGTCCGAGATTCATGGGTCGGCTTCTGCCTCTACTCAACGAGGCCAGGGCTAGAGATATTTTCAGTAGTATGTAATGTCCATGTGCCATTAGTTATTCAGGTACCGGGCCATTCATAAATACTCTATGTTCATTGTTTAAGGTCAAAGGGGACGATACGGGAATTAAATCCAACAAAACACTATCAGATGAGGTATACGAACGTTTTCCTCATTGTCAGTATTAACATTAATATTCTTCTACAGGCATAAAGCAGATTCGGCGATATTAATGTGACATTCATGATTATGAGAATGGAATATTGTTCTAATATACTTGAATTTAAAATATAGCTATTTTCTGAAAGTATTACTGCAGCTCTATCAATGCACTCCGATTTTTAATGGCTTCCTTATATTATCATTATTGTTATTATGTTGGTGACTTGTTTATTAATTGCAATGCTTATGTTTGGGCTTAAAAATCGGAGTACAATATCTCATTTATATCTAATATAAATAAATTATGTATCCAGGATTTTCAAACTTCTTGTGTCTATTGTTATTTTCTAACAAACCACATAGCCATTAGAAATAAGGTGAAAATATTATATACCTTGTAACTCACATTGTAAACAAGACTTCAGCACGCATAATAAGGTAATGTAATAGACAAGTTGATTAAAAGAATTTCAAATATATTTATTCGTATGCACCTTTTTTCAGTTTTATGTAGATTAGAAGAGACACTTAATTTTTTTTAAATAGCAGAACGATAAATCATATTTTGCTCGAAATTGAGATATCATTGGAAGGAGATTGAATGATCAATATATTTTTCTGAGAAAATTCTGAAAAATTCGTTCCACTAGGGATAATGAAATCTCATCATCTTTCGTGATCCGGGCATATGTGATCGGGCCATGCTGATATTCACCTAGATATTGTTTCCGAAATCTCAAAATCCGTCAATAGTCTGGTATAGGATTCCTCTATACGTCATCAAATTCTGTGATATCCCGTAATGGCACATGCCGGAATTCTCCACAGCTGTATCAAGATGCGCAAGAATAACTGCATACATCATTTTATATGTGCAATAAAATTTATTATTGCTTGAAATCATTGCAATCAAGGGATGTGTGCAAATTGTTGCAGAATGTGTATCTGTTAGTTGTTGCATGCCAACTGCATATGATTGATGGGAAAGAGTTTAGGTAAGTTCCATGCCTTTAAAACATTTGGATATTATACCATGGCTTAAATATTGACCCAGTTTTAGACCTAATTCAGACACAACGAACAGAGTACAGTAAGCGATATCACAAATTTCCGTTAACAAAAGTAATGACAATGACCGATTCTCCAAATATAAGTCACATTGAAGCATAGCCCAGATCAGATCACGATCGGGCAATACCATTTTTGATTTTTTTTTTTCAAATTTGACATGAGTGTGTGCTTTAAAAATTTGAACCTATTTCAGCCTACCAGCGCCACTGAACACTGCCTTTCTTTCATGCAGCGCAAAATGATTTTATACAACTTGGTATGGGTACTGATTGTACCACACGTTTGTACTGGTCCTGAACCCTCAGCGTCCTCAACATTGCCTGATGTTGCCACAACTAATGAATCAAGAGCAAACCCAGAAGCTAGTGATGATTCGAGTACAAGTCAGCAGTCAACTGTTGACATGAATCGTGTTTACGACCCTCGTCTGAAGGAAGGATGTGACTCAAGAGTGGTCTGGACAGACTACGAAGCAAACTCAGATGCAGAAGCGGATTCAGGAACTTTGGGAACGGTCGACATGGGGGAGGCTATGCTGGCCTTTTTAATTATCGGGGTCGCATCGGCCCTCATCGCCTATGCTTTTCAAGCTGTGAGTATTCTGGGCAAGTTTGTCAATCGAAAGGGACATGCCAAATAATTTGGAAACGTATCGACATACATATGGTCACAAATAGGTCTTAAGGTTGATGGTATTGTTTCATTGGGGCTCTGTTTCCGTATAAAGAGCCCCAATAAAAATAGTGCCAGGGTATAGGACCAGATTCTGACTACGCCAAGAAAGACAAGACGCATGATTGAAGTTTTCATTATTTCAGGTACGAACACACGTGTACCGCGATTCAGACAACTTGGACACTGCATTCGACGCTGGAGGAAACGTGTCAATGAGCCTGACTGCCAGTTGCATTGTCTCCAACTGGACATGGACAGCAACATTGCTGCAGAGCACCACAGTTGCTGCCAAAGTAAGGCTGGAAATATTATGACCTTCTCGTGATGGTGCAATATTTACAGTACCAGGCTCTGTAGGCACGTCAATCGCACATCCCCGAGTTACAAGTAGTATAATATGACTATTTGTATATAGAAAGATAATATACGACGAATTAACATCCAATATAATTTTATGAAGCACCTCCCCGAGGAGGAGGAGGAGGATATAGGATGGAAAAGATCTCGCACTTCCAGGCGTCGCATAGATCTCGGAGTAACACCGTTGGATTCCTTGCCCCATAATTACTCATGCCAAAAATCCTCAATCGCGAATTTCCCAGCCGTTTTTGAGATAAAATATCAATTGTACCCGCAACATCCTCGCCCACCTGATGTAGCCTAAATTCAGAATTGATGCTTAATTCGTGACGTCACTGGTGGATGTTCTGTAACCTGAGGGAATACGGCCCGGGATTACGGCCGCAGCCGCGCCGAAGGCACGCAGCTGGGGCGCGGCCCCACGGGGGCGGGGGGCGCAGACCCACCTCCTCTCAAAGTAGGGTTATATGACTGTGGAAATGAGGATGATATATCTCAAACCTTATTTTCTTGCAGTTTGGAATCAGCGGACCTTATTGGTATGCTGCAGGAGCCTCAATACAAATCATAATCTTCGCAATTTTGTCAATCCAACTTAAGACTAGAGCTCCAGGTGCCAAGACCTATCTACAAGTACGTACTCTCTAAAAAAATAAGAGTTAAATTAACTCTTTTAAACCTTGAAAGTGGTCATTACCAAAAATGAGTTATAATAACTCTTTGCTGGAGTTCAAACAACTCTTTTAGTTCATTTCTAACTCCGAAAGAGTTAATGAATAACTCTTTCGGAGGATGAAATGAACTGAAAGAGTTGTTTTAACTCCAGCAAAAGAGTTATTATAACTCATTTTTGGTAATGACCACTTTCAAGGTTAAAAGAGTTAAAAAGAACCCAACTTGAGTTTTTTTAACTCTATTTTTTTTAGAGAGTAAATTATTAGAACGTCGTACTCTCGTACAGTATTATAAGGACACTCATATTTTGGACTTTGCGCCGATCAATCACGTATCCACCTCATTTCATCCAGGTCATCCGCGCAAGATTTGGAAAAACAGCCCATCTGGTATTCTGCGGTTTTGCCTTGCTGACCAATGCAATTATTGTTGTTGCTCTTATGGTGGCAGGTGTTGCTGTAATTAACAGGCAAGTACACTCTCTGGTTCATTTTCATAACAAATACTGTCGTTGATTTCAATACAGTTTGGTGAGTGGTTTGTCCCCTGATTTGGCCACCTTCATGCTGGCCGGAATAGTGGCCATCTACACTGTGATCGGTGGTCTGGGTGCCACATTCTACGTCTCTTATTTCAACACGGCCCTCATTTACATCCTGATATGCTGGCTGATCATCGAGGTTTACCACAACCCGAGCGACAACCCGAAGAATCCTTTTGGGAGCAGCCAGGCCATGTTTGGCTTCCTCGAGTGTTGGGAAGGGCCAGAAGGAAACAGGGACAAGAGCTACCTCACCTTCTACTACTCCTCCGAGGGAATTCTGTTTGGCGTTGTGAATATCGTAACCGGATTTTCAGCTTCATTTTGTGATCAGGCACTATGGCAAAAATCAGTTGCGTCAAAACCTTTGCAGGTAAGTAATTGCAAATATGGGAGAGCACCCAGTGGGAAATTGTAAAAATATTTAGGGAATGTCAGTGTAATTTGGACCATGGGATCACCTGATTAACTTACTATCCCCTGGCGGAAATTACACCGCTCTCCACAATAATAAACGGGGCTCCTTTATTACACTGCATTTCTTGAACAGGGTGTGTGGGGCTTTGTTCTGGGAGCAGTGACTTGGTTTGCTGTTCCGTTTGGACTGGCCACAACAATGGGTCTGGCCTACCTGGGACTCAACTCGGCCCACGGACAACAGCTGCTCACAGACAACCAAGTGGACAGCGGTCAGTTAACAGAATATAATTATCGTCCGATTATTACCAGTGATAGAAATTCCTAGGATTGGTTGCTGCATTTGTATGCCATAAACTATTGGGCAAAGTCGGCGAACTGATCATGCTCGTCCTCATACTGATGGCAGTCATGTCTACAGGAGCCTCCGAGGTTGTGGCAGTGGCTTCCATTGTGGTCTACGACATATACCAGGTGAAGAGTAATTACGGGTTGATATTGACAGCTTTCCAAGAGGTGAAATAACAATATTTGCTTTGCGATCAGGTACACCTGAAGCCTTTCCGAGAGGCCTTGGAGGAAGGTAAGTGCATCCTGTGCTCGAAGTACATCCATCCACTGACTGATATGAAAAATACGAAGGGGTCCCTGTGCCAATGCCCTTCAGCAACGCAATGTGAAAGTTGCAAAGTAAGGGACTATACATTAAGTAGATTCCGAAATATTTTACATTATTAGTACCGTATTGGATTTAACACCACAGTCACTACCAAGGAAATAATTGCTTTTAGCAGTGGATATAGAATTTGGCATATTGTATACGTAGTGTATACGTAGTCGTAGTGACATGTGGGCAAGTTTCACGGAGCAGACCATATATCCTTTATGTGCTTTAATTATGTCTTCTCTTATAATGACTTTGATATTACAAATAGGAGGACCGCTCATACCGCCAAGTTCATTCCCCTGCCAAAGGCAAGTTCCGCCACCAGTGTCCAGTGCACAAGGAGTACAGGGAGTACCTGGAGGACCTCCTGACCTACAAAAACTGGTGGATAGTGAACGCAACAGTCCTGTCCGTGGTCCTGACCCTTCTGGCCTGGTACGCCAAGCTCAACCTCTCCTGGATCTACTACTTCATCGGGGTCCTCATCTCGGCAGCGGTCATCCCCATCGCCTTCTCCATCACCTGGACAAGGGCCACCTCCTCTGGGATGATCGCTGGAAGCCTCGGAGGAGTCCTCTGCGCCATCGTTTCTTGGCTCTCTTACTCATCCACTCTGCCAGGGGGGTTGGGGGACTTCATCAACAACACTGGAAATGTAGGTCTTATAAGGGAAATTACGGGAAGAACTAATAATCTAATATTAAGCGCTTTATGACTGAAGATATACTCGATGTTCATTGGTAACGTGATGTCAATGGGAGCAGGAGGAATAATATGTGTACTGGTGTCCATTGTAAACAAACCCAAGTGGACACCTGAGGAATTGGAAGCCGAATGGGAGAAGACTCGCAACATAGACAACCCACTGTCACCATGGG
Organism: Catajapyx aquilonaris; assembly: GCA_000934665.2. Classification (NCBI taxonomy): domain Eukaryota; kingdom Metazoa; phylum Arthropoda; class Diplura; order Dicellurata; family Japygidae; genus Catajapyx; species Catajapyx aquilonaris. The sequence continues at coordinate 13,863 of KZ538873.1, read as the reverse complement.
TTCAGGCTTATCAGGTTTGCACAGTTTTTCTCTGTTTATTATGCATCAAGATAGACAGTGCTTGGAAGAACTTTTGCGTTTAACTGTAACCTGCTTTCAGGATGATTTGAAAGGGGGTTTCTCCGTAAAAGTCCATGGCCGTCCCCCATTAGAACTGGTGGTTCGAAAGTTCCGTCCGGCCAAACTGACGGCGTACGTGTCGGCAGGAATCCTGACTGTGTTCTTCATCATTCTCTGGCCTGCAGGCATGCTCCTTGGTACCACCATTCTGGACTCCAATGGATTCTCCATTTGGACTATCTTGTCCAGAGGATGGGCTTACATCGCCACTGGATTCATCGTGGTCGTCCCTGTGGCCCAGGAGGTCGTGTCCATCTTGGCCCAACTCAAACGCAACAGACGAGAAGACCACCGTGACCCATCAAATCAAACTCTGATGGGAATGAAGCGAGGATGAATAACAGTTTGAGTGCAGTACAGAATATTTCCAGCATACTTTTGCAGAAATCTTCTATTAACATAATTATTCTATTCATCGCTTAGAATACTCGTATCAACCAACCTTCACTGCACACATGTGACATATAGTTTTTTTTTGCTCCTGCATCATTTTCAGGCCATTGTTGCAATATATCGTTGAGATGAATATTATTGTATCTCTTGTACATGCAACCCAGAGCAGATTCGGCGTTATTGATAATGATGGCAATGACATGACGTACACGATGTATGACATCGTGTACGTCATGTCAATTTCACGGTCGTCAATAATGCTAATTGAGGCCGAATTCAATATTATTCTACATCTTTCTTAATATTGCAACTTTTCTAGAAGTTTATAAATTGTAGCTGATTTTAGACCTCAGCGCAATAATACATCCTTAAATATAAATAATGCTATCAAAAACCTATGCTTATTTATTCTAACAGTGTACATAATTATCCATTAGATGAAAATATTTCCATGCAAGTCTATGGTAGTACACCTGAACCTGGTAACGCAAATTGAAGGCAAGATTTCGTCTTGACGTAAGATATTCGACAAAATGGCATAATGCTAAATAAATGTAAATTTCTGACATGTATTGGTCAACTGCTGGAAATGTGCGGCGGCCTCATTTGACTGATACAATCTGTTTTCTGCGCTTTGATGTGTATAATTATTCTACCACTGCTATATGGCTTGGAAAGCGGGGGGGGGGGGGGGG
>KZ538873.1:0-12637 GCA_000934665.2 Catajapyx aquilonaris | reverse complement strand
GGGGGGGGGGGTAATGCGTAATAGAGGCTTGTTTGTCAATAATTGAATATTGACGGACTCGAAGAGGTGAGACACTGGGTCAGTACTAGGGCCACGTCAGTGCTTGGGGGTCAGCAGGCACTTCCGGGGACACATGCACTGAAAATGATTGTACTACGCATGTGCCCGGAAATGCTTCTCAGTGGTTCCCAAAGTGGACGGTACAGCCTTTGCGCGACCTCAGGTCGTCAGCAGGCCTGTGAACAGCGTCGTCCTCACGGTATAAAAGGTCCTACCGGTATTTTAATATCAAGCACAAATGTTACAAAATGTCACCCGAGGAGTATAAAATGGAGATCGCTGTTGGAGCCATAATAAATAGATTTAAATACTATTTATTAGCAGTGATTACGGTACAGACATTAGACATGAAACACTGTGATTGCGAATGCAGAGGAATGATCCGTGGATTGACAACATTGATAAATGAGCGATTGTTGGGGGTGGTAACTACAGTATACGGTATGCACAACAAATTGAAAAATAATGCAGTAGACATTGTTGTGGTTTGTGGGTGCAGCCAGGTGCAGCAGTGACAATAATTCCTGGTTGTTCACACTGATCAGGAAAGCAATCATGCTGTGATACGATTCTTGGTGTCTTGACATTCTATATGCATGATCATTACATAATTATGCAATTAGTGATCTTACACGACTAATACACATCAAGGTCACCCTATACATTCACCAGTAGCAGTAGTTATGACAGGAGATAAAAACAAAATAAATTAAATTAATTATTATGAGTAATCAGAATAAAGAAAAACATTTTCCATTTCAACTTTTTTGCTTAATGAGAAAATGAAGGGCAGAAATTAATTCAAGTATTATCCCTCAATATTGTCAGTGTTTTGCTTTCTCCCAACAGCCCCACACTTGCGGCTTATGATTTCTACTGCAAATGCACACAATGCAACACCCAGTCCCCCCAACCACATGTTGAAGATGGCAGAGAGTTTTGTCCTGGTCAACACTTCCTCTGCCTTTTGGGGGTTGTCCCTCTCCCTTGCCCGGATTCTATCCAAGGAACGGAGAAACATCAAGTACTTGTAGTCATTCAATATCACTTCCATCATGTCATTTTCATATACAAATCTGGCGACTTCGTTTGCGTAGTAATGTTGCATGGTTTTTCCATGGGGATCAGCGGGGCCAATGAAAGTGGCAAGATTTTTGTCCTCAGAGAAACGAAATGTTAGCTGCCCGGATGTGTCGCGAAAAAGGTAAGTCTCCTGTCCTATGATTAAATCGAGACCTCCGCAGACGAGTTTCTCACTTTGCATCTTCTCCATACAACTCTGGACACTCTCACCCATGGATGTCCTCGCATCTATTGTGTGGTGTCGAGGATCATTGGATAAGGAGACAAATTTCTTCCATAGCAGAAAGTTGATCATGTCAGCTTCTAATCTCCAACCGGATTCCGCCAGTTCAAGATAGTTTCTCGGGACAAACTCCCTCGGGGGAAAGGTCAGGAAGGAGACCATCTTGGCTTTGTACCCAGTGATGACCACGGTGGAGAAGAAGAGGTAGGAGAAGGCCAGGAAGAGAAAGCGGCGGGATGTGGGGAAGGGAACGGGCTGTTCTATCAGGTGTGTGGCTAGGACGTGGAGAGATCCCAGCAGGGTCAGTCGCTGCCCTTCGACCTCTGACCTCCCTCGAGAAGGGTCGCAACGGGAGAGTATGCTCATCGCAATCGGAAGAAGGGCGAGGGTGACCCCCAAGGATATCCAGAAGGGGAGGACGTAAGGCCTGTAGATGACCCTCCAGGTGATCACTCCTCCGGGTGGTCTGGTCATGAATGTCCCGTGTCCATAAATGAAGGGATGCGTGGTGAGGCTGTGTCGATAGGTGTCCTCCGTGTAACCTGTGACACTTATGGCATCCACTCTTCCTATCATCAGATCCGCCATCAGTCCCGCCCAAGTGCCATTGTCCAATATGTGGTCAAATTCGGCACTGGTCGGCTCCTTCAGGTACATCTCCGAAATGAAATAATTCATCCCTTCCTCGAATAAGATGTAACACCGTTCGTAATACTTCAGGTAAATCTCACCCATTTCTTTCCTTCTCCTTCGGACGTCCTCCATGTCTGCCGGAAGAAAGTATATTCCAGGCACAAATGGTTTGTTGTTCATCCTGTTTTTGTCGTAGTTTTTGAAGAAGGTGCCAAGTCTCGGATGCTCTGCACGGCTAACGCGACTCAGCTCGATGACCATCGGTTGACCCCCTTCCCCGCAGAAGAAGCAGATAGTCTCCATCTTCATGACACCATCTTCAACCATCCTGGTGGACACCTTAAACCTGAGGGCACTGGCAGAGGGAGAGGTCAGCACTCGATGGACCTCTCCCTCCTCTGGATAGAGTGATGTTGACCTCTGAGGGAAGTGGATGAGGAAATGGTCGTCGAATGGACTGACCTTGACCTTGAAGGCGGTGGACATGACCAGTTGTGGGAGGGAGGACGGGGAGGAGGGGAGGAGGAAGTGGAGGGTGCAGGGAGAGGATGACCACCCTGAGGTCGCGAGGAGGTCAGGAGGGACGGTGGTGAAGTCCAAGAGGTCAGCTTGACCCTTGAGCCAGGGGTAGTCTGTGAAGGAGTGGGGGAAGGAGGTCGTCAAGAGGGTGAAGAACGGGAGGTACTTGTCCGAGTGACCTTTGAGAAGAGGCCTCCACAATCCCTTCCAGACGCCCGATGACCCGACGAGGTCAGTGGACATGACCAGGCCGCATCCCCGCATGTCCTCCCTCGTGTCCAGGACGCCCCTCACCACTCTGGACACTGCCCACCACTCTCCTTCCTCCCCACCCTTCCTCTTCTCCTCTTCCATCAGAAGAGACACGTTCTTCCCGACACCCGATAATGCTGATGAGATATGGCCACCAAACATGGCCGTGGCCACAGAGAACACGACCAGCACTTGCAACCCGGACATGATTCACCCAAGCACTGACGTGGCCCAAGTACTGTATGACTTGGCCACTCCGAATGCAGTTATAATATGCAATTATTTACAAACAGCACCGCAACTACGCAGTATCCTCCGGTTTCCAATAGCGTTCATAGCGTATACATCAAAGGGCGATCAACAGATTGCATCAGGCAAATGCCGCCAGAGCCCATTCCAGCTAATTACCAAAACAAGTTAATTATTCCCAAATAATTTTCAGCGAGCTCAAAAATTTTGTTTGCACGTAGCTTGTTAGGATTGTATAGTTATTGTCACCATAAGTAAACTCCAAATTATTTTATCCCATCATTTTTATTACAGGCATATACTAATATGCGGTATTACTGTAACATAATTCGAAATGTGAAGAAAATTGTAATATTGAGCTCAGCCAAATATTAAATATCACTTTTGGCAGCACTCGTCGTTGTTAGTGGGATGAAATTTGTATGCATCGGGAACCTTCTTCTTCGCGTCGGCGATCACTTGTTTAATCGTCTTCTGATCTTCCGGGACTGTGCTGTTCCAGAATATCATTATCATATCAGTAGGTTCTGAAAGCAATGATTTAGTCAATTTTTGCCAATTTAGTAGATATTAAAATTAAATAATAAATGCTGATCAAAAACTGTTGGTAAAGCACTATACCTGGGTCAACATAGCTCTTCGGTATGCAGGTGTACCACACGACATATCTATCGAAATTGTCACTCAGAATGACCTTCTGGTAGTATGTCTCATCGTATGGCACGGAAGCTCGTTGGTCCAGAGAGACTCTGGCGGTGAACCTGGTGCTGTCGTTGCACTCGGATTGGAACCTGGCATGTGCCAGAATCAGAGTTGCGGTATTCCCTTCATGTCTCTTCACCCCAGAGTCACAATATCGAGCCTGCATTTTGAGGACACCAGTTGGGTCATCAATGTAGTGCCTCATGACCCCGCAAACGGTCCTTGGTTCCACCTCGGATATATTAACAATGTTCCACTCACCGACGATCTAGAAAAACATCAAGAGAATATCATAGCATCAATTACTTTTAAACGAATTCCTATGGATTAACGAATAAAAATTACTAACTGTATATAATTTAGATTAAATTCGCATTTACCGTTCATCACTGGAAAATATTGTATGCTTACCTTGGAAATGTTGACCGATTCGAGTGCTGTTGGGTCGCTGCATTTAGACTGTACCAAAGCAATGGCCAGACTCGCAAGAATCAAGAGTTGTGCATAGATCGCCATCGCCTTGAGATAACAATCAGTTTAACTTAATTTACGTGAACATCAAATAATATTACAAATATAGAGATTTCCGACAAAATTTTAAGCCTACTTAATAACTATGATCTAAACTTTAGTTTATTCCTTACCTTTCGATGTGCACTAGATTTTGTCCAGGTAGTGGAATAAGTCTGACTGTGAAGATCAGATCAGATGTGCAGAGAAATCGAGACTGAACTACGTATTTATACCATTAAATTCTGCGAGCATATGGGGATGCAGCTGAATTTATGAATGATTTAATATCACTTCATATGAATTGTGGGGTCGTTTTCTGTCACCATAAAGAGTAATTATAGCATGTGGCCTACGTAGCATGCACTGTAGTGCAATTAGTGTTCAAATTAATAGTGATGTCCGTTTCATGCAATTAAAAATTTGCTCCAGAGTCACTTTTATCTTAAATAGCCACATATTTAGTGGAAGTTGCTCCTAAGTTTGTCATACAAAAGAGTCATAATCTCATCCAAAATGGAATTTCCCAAAAGAATGGGATGCCAACGAATAATCTCATAGGTATATATATATATACCATCACACGAAATTAGGATCAGCATATTACATACAGTTATTCGGTGGAATTGTTTAATTGTAATTACTATACTTATTCCTATACTTAGCAGTAGCCTACATCCATAGTACACAACAATAAAGCCCCAGTTATTATTATAATATGTACTATAAAAATGAATTGAAATGATTTTTCCTGCCATGAAATTAGCTGGTCAATCATTCCTTCCACACAGTTGAATCGTAACTATCCGGATATAACAGCCTCGGCTATAACGGACTTTCGGTTTAGACTCGAAAGGCCGGTCCCGGCATACTTCCATATAAGTTAATATGGTTTGTGTATGTTTACTCCTGATATAACAGACTCATTTTCACATCACGCCGGCGAGGCGGGAAAATATGCTGTTTTTGATTACTCATCCCTTCCTTTCCCACCCACAGGAAGGCAGAGGATCGGGGGTGATTTTCTCCTCTGTCACTGATCCAAGCTACTCAAAGTCATACTTTTTCTTGTATATTTGGAAACAAGCAGACGACAGAAGAAAATTTCGGATTTTTTTTGGTCCCGCCTAATTTACGGGGGCGCTAATTTCGCATTTTTGTGGATATGTTCATTAATGTATGCAGTATATAAACATATTATTATGTAAAGCAAAAAATTTGTGTATTTGTTTCAAAAGAGGCGATTTGGCTATAAAAAACCTAGCTCGGTTATAACATACTTTTTTCGCCATATCTTGAAGTTTGTTATATCCGGATTCAACTGTATATGGGTGTTAGAATTTTCATTGGTGACACAAATAAGAAAACTCCACTCCTGTAATGTCATGATCATTATTTTTTATTATCCATCTCGATTGTACTGTACAATACCGTACAGTACAGTGGAATTAAAAGCTCGAATGTCCCGCCTCCTTTGCGTCATAACGTTGCTTTGTCTATTTACAACACCCTACTAATTAAATGTCCTAAAACGCGGATGGGAAATTAATAAGTGTTTAAGACTAGAAATGAAGATAAAATGAGAGAGTTAATTTAGTTTAATTTGGCCTGGCCACACTTGTTTCCCTGCAATTGCGACGTGACCTTGGACGTGACTGGCAAAATATATAGCATATATGCATATTCCCACAGTAGGTGACCTTGCAGGAGAAGCGAGGATCATCTAGTCTCTTGTTGTTGGCAGGCAGATCAATTGAACTGGTTGAAGAAAAGGAGATCAAAGACCCAGCGACACACCCTTGCTGTACCGACTTGCCGGTTAGGACTTGCCGGTTAGGTACCGGTACATGTATTGCTTTAATCAGTGTACTGAAACATTTAATTTCTCTTACAGATGATGCCAAGGAGAAAGCAGCCTCCAAGTCTCCGGTCCTCATGTTTGCGTGTTTTGGCCGAGTTAACAGTCAATTCATGCAAAAAGAGTGATGGAAAACAGGAAGAAGTGATTCGACTCTACGTGCAGGACATCCCAATTATTTTTGCAAACGAATATGTCAATGAGGTCCTTAGGTTGTGTGCAAGTAGGGGAAACCACTTTGATATTACTAGTGCTTTTCATCCCAAGTGCACACAGATTAGCAAAGATGGCGTAGGGAAATATTTCAATTCGTCTGACCATATATTAGGGGGTCTTCATATCATGAGTGATCTGATCAATATTGAACCTGCAATGGCTTTACTGGACCCCAATTGGGAGTTCAGTCAAGCTGAATGCCCAGATATTATTCCATTCCCAGAAATGGCCAACCTGCGATCAATTAATCTTATGTTCAATTCAGAGCCACATCTCTTGGCCAAAGTTATTGAAAACTGTCCCCAGTTGGAGAGTATTAAGCTAGATGGAAGCTCACTTTGTGGTGTAATGGAATCCACATTACTGCTTCTTTCAAACTGCAAGCATCTGAAGAGAATATGTGTTGATTCCATGACTCCTAAGGTAGCTATACACCTCCTTGACCATCTTCCAAATCTGGAAGTATTGCAGATGAATAGTAAATGTATACTGAAAGTTCTTCCACTGTGCAAACATGCTTATCAGTTGAAGGACTTTGTAATTCGGCTGAAAGTGCATGAAGCTGATTCTGTGCAAAAGGTTGTAACCAATTTTCCACACCTTGAGCAGCTGAGTCTGAAAATGTTTGTCAATGCAGAGGTAAATATGATTAGTGAATTATCCAACCTAAAGAGCTTGACAATATCGTATAACGGGGAATCATCAAACCTCCTTTTCCTGATGGACAAGTGCATGTTTGGTCTCCATGAATTACATTTGGATAATGTTACTGGCCTTGATTCTCTCTTTAGGCAAAACATGAATGTGTCATACCCAAATCTCAAGTCTCTGACCCTAACTGAGTGCAGGATTATTAATGTGGCAGGGATCAGGGAGATTTTTCCTAATCTAAAGTCTCTTAAGCTGTTGGATGGCGAATACATGTCACTTTCTCTTCCATATAAAATGACACTTGCTGGATCTGAAGCATTAGAACATTTGGAAATGACAAATGTGCCAGAACAGCAAGTGAGATATCTCATACCCTTCTGCAGCAAATTGAAGAATCTTAAAGTGCATAACAGATATTTCCAATCCTGTGTTTACGAACTCCTCTGTGATTCCAACCTGAAGGAGTTGCGTACTCTCAAGGTGGATGACAACAGCATGAACAGAGAAGTGATTCCAATCATTTTGCATTCATGTGGAGAGTATTTGGAAATGGTTCACTTGGAGAGTAGTCAGCTGATTCTTACACAGGACAATGTCCGTGAATTGTCCATCCAGCTTCAGCCGTATGATATGTACTTCTGGATCAATAACTCCTAATAGCTCTTTTATACGTATATAATCTCAATAATGCTTATCAATGCTCAATAATGCTTATCATTTTATCAATAATGTTATTGTTGAACTGTTCCATTTTTGTACTTTTTCTACTTGGATGATATTAAAGTGCACCATTTGGTGTAAATGTTGAATAGCAGTTCTGCATTGTTGTCTGGAAAACTGTCCTAATAAAATAATGTTTCACACAATATTAATATATTGAACGTGTGACATTTTTTTCGGAGTCATAGCTGTAAGTGATGGTAATTTAGTGACGCATAGAGGACCTTCCTTCAAATAGCAAGGACACCTGACAGTGATCCCACCTGCCAATCACTCCGGGACCGTCATTATGTGCCAACAACAATTGTGTGTATCATTGTGTGTGGGTACATTGCTGCAGGATGCGCGTCTGTTAGTTGCCGTACGCCAACTGTATCGGATTGATCAGAAAAAGTGCAGGTAAGTTCCATGCCTTTAATACAGTAACATCATGACCTAACATTTGGCCTAATCAGTCACACATTAAGAACGTAGTCCAAATATATATAGATATCACTTATGCGTTGACAGATGTAATGAGCACGATCGTCTCCTAATTAATCACATTGAACTATGACCCAGATCTGGTAACGATCGAGCTATGTAAACACAACACAACATAGAGTGACCGTAAGCACCTTAATTGACCAGCGAAAACAAAACATCGAGAATCAATTAGCCAGATTCCACCAACTGACAATACAGCACACAAATTGACTATATCGCCATTAGCTTTTAAAACGAGAGGACCCCAAGGCGGTAATCAACTCTCCATTAAGAAAAACAGTTTGTCGTCAAGGCGAGAAAGGCGCCTATAACATAACGAATAGGAAAACTTTCATCTTGTTCACATCCACGCTAGCCACTCTTCTAGCTGCTTCTACAAAATCAGTCGTAAGTAACATCTGCTGGGTTAAAATATTTTAATGAAATCATTAATACGGTATGTGACACTGAATTAGCTGTACATTTTTCTGATACTTTAGCTGTCGACACAATATTATTTTTATTGGTAAATTACATATCAATTAAAGCCTGATAACCTGTCTTTCTTTAGACAAAATGATTTTGCACTTCTTGGTGTGGGCACTGGTTGTACCGCACTTTTGCACTGGTCTTGAACCTTCAACGTCACCAACATTGCCTGATGTTGCCACAACTGTTGCATCGAGCGCAAACCCAGAAACAACAGCTTCAATTACAAGTCAGCAACCTACTGTTGACACGAGTCCTTCTGCTCCGTCGATCCAAGAATCAACAACAATTAGTAGTTCACAAGCAACTACTAATCCACAAGAAACTGTTTCCACAAGTGCTAGTTCACAAGCACCTGCTGAACCAAGCTCAGAAGCAACAACAACAGTTACTAGTAGTGCTCCAATAACTATTTCGGAAACTACTAGTCCACAGGCAACTGTTGCAACATCAAGTACACCTCAAGCAACTCCGGTTTGGACAGTTTCACCGGATGTCCACTGTACTAAGAAAAATTCATCATATGGCCATAAGCTAGGACTTGTGAAAGGGATTCCATTAGGATACGCAGTTCTTGTCATATTGGCCATTGGTGTCCTGTCCGCCTTAATTGCCACTTCATTTTATTCTGTGAGTAATATAAGTATACTGACAAACCATGAGTTTTTGCATATGTTTTCTAATGCAGATCCGTAAGAATGTCTTTCATGATGCCAAAAACCTGGACACTGCCTTCGACGCAGGTGGGACAGTGTCCATTAGCTTGACTGCCAGTACTATTGTGTCACATTGGACATGGGGAGCAACACTCTTACAGAGTTGCACAGTAGCAGCGAAGGTAAATTAATTACGGTTCCAAAGGCAGCTTGTTACTAAACCAATTTTTCTTTCAAGTACGGCTTGAGTGGTCCTTATTGGTACGCTGCTGGAGCAACAATACAAATTATCCTTTTTGCCATATTGTCTATTCAACTTAAAACAAAAGCACCTGGAGCCAAGACTTTCCTGCAGGTATTAAATTATTATTATTATTATTATTATTATTATTATTATTATTATTATTATTATTATTATTATTATTATTATTATTATTAATTGCAGGTTATTTACGCTCGATTTGGAAAAACTGCACATATAGTGTTTTGTTTCTTTGCTCTTCTCACCAACTTAATAATTCAAGTCGCACTTATGGTGTCTGGAATTGCGGTTATTGTTGGGTATGATTTTTTTTTTTTTAGAATAATGAGAGGCTGTTTTTAAATGACACTTTATTGCAGTTTGGTGGATGGATTAACAAGCGATTTGGCGGCTCTTCTTCTGGGTTTAATTATTGGCACATACACTTTGATTGGAGGTCTTGGAGCCACGTTCTATGTTTCGTACTTCAACACAGCCATGATATACTCACTACTCTGTTGGTTAGTTATTGAGGTAAGCAGAATTAATATTAATTTTTCTTCAAAATATTTACACCACTATCACTTTTGGTAGGTTTTTTACAATCCATCCCAAAATCCAAAGAACCCATTTGGAAGCAGTAATGCGTTGTACAATCTAGTCTCATGCTGGGAAGGACCTGAAAACAACTATCAACAAAGCTATTTCACATTTTACTCGCCAGGTAATCATTATGAATGATGTTTACACTTTAGTATGTTCATTTGAATATTTTAATTTCAGGTGGAGCCGTGTTTGGTGTAGTAAACATTATTGGTAATTTTGGTGCAGTATTTTGCGATCAAGCTTACTGGCAGAAATCTATTGCCGCCAAGCCACTACATGTGAGTACACTAATTCTCAGAAACTGCTGGTAAACACCTATGTGAGGAAAATCCTGGTTACAAAAATATGTTGCTAATTATTATTGGTGCCCAACAGTGTAGGCATGAATAATTCAATTGTATTCAGCAAATACATGCATATCCACGATGCTATTGTGAGAAACAGTTTGTCTTTTAGTAGAGGAATGATAACTTGATTCACATGACAGCAACTATGAATAAAACTAAGCAATGTCATTCACATATTAATATAATAGCGTTAAATGGCACAATTGTAATACTATATAACGTCAGTGAATACCGGTTTATTGAATGGAAAACAAAGCAGGAGAACCGATCATTAACCTGTACTTGTCTATACAACACAGTACTTTACTCCCGAATAATGCCAGACACGTGTAGCGAACAATGCTCTTTTTTAGACATGCATTCACTGTTGGTTCATTGTTACATCATTCTCTCGTTACAAAAATGTCGTTGTTCTCTTCGTGATCTTATGACATGAATTTGCAGGGCGTTTGGGGCTTCGTACTGGGCGCGCTAACATGGTTCGCTGTACCATTTGCTTTGGCCACAACCATGGGCCTGGCCTACATTGGCCTTAACACCTTTCATGGCGAAGAACTTCTAAGTTCCAAGGATGTCGAGAGTGGTCAGTTAGTACTACTAACACATATCGACATCGCGGTAATAGTAATCTCTCTTATTTAGGACTTGTGGCTCCGTTTGTGGCCCAACATATTCTCAGCAAAAATGGCGAGTTTGTCATGATGACCCTACTTCTCCTGGTGGTCATGGCTGCCGGGTCATCCGAGGTCATCGCCGTTGCTGCCATAGTAGTGTACGACATATACCAGGTACGACACCCCACCTTCTACATGTTGTCAATGCTAAATGGGTCTGTTCCGTAGATATACCTGAAGCCTTTCAAAACTGATCTGACTGACGACCAGTGCACATTGTGCTCACGTCTGACCCGCCAACATCCAGGTCACCGCAACGTACCAGATGAAATGGTGTGCAATTGTCACAGCATGTCAGGTTGCCAGGATTGCAAGGTACTGTATACAGTGGTATATGCGGTACATATTGAAATTAAATTTCACTGCAGAATGACAATGCAGCCCGTGCAACAGTCAGAGGTTTGGTGAAACCTCACTTCACATGCTCAGTCCATAAAGAGTACCGAGAGTACATGGATAAGCTGTTGTACTACAAGAACTGGTGGATAGTCAACGCCACTATATTATCCGTCATCCTGAGTCTTCTAGCCACATATGCCACATTAGATCTGAACTGGCTGTACCTCCTAATAGGAGTCCTTATCTCCAGCGCTGTTTTTCCCATCGCGTTTTCAATCATGTGGACAAGAGCTACAGCTTCGGGTATGTCAAAACTTAAATTAGTTATCATCAACTTTAAATACATTTCTGTGTTAAAGGCGTTGTGACTGGAAGCCTCTCTGGATTGATCCTGGCTCTAATCAGCTGGCTTGCATACGCATCAACACTACCAGGAGGGTTGTCCAACTTCTTGGAGAACACAGGAAATGTAAGTTGAACCCACTGTTGTTGGACATTTACTAAAAATATTCATGTTCAGGAACGATCCATGCTGGTGGGCAACGTCGTGGCCATTTTGGGCGGTGGGATTATTACCGTGGTGGTGTCCATCATATCCAAGCCCCACTGGACAGACGCAGAGAAGGCTGCAGAGTGGGAGAAGACACGAAATATCGACAACCCTCTTCGTCCGTGGTTCGAAGGGTACGAAAAGGAGCTGAACTTAAAGGGTTCTCGTAAGGTCATCCATGATAGGCCTGCTTTGGACGTGGTGGTCAAGAAGTTCCGTCCAGCATGGCTGACAGCTCTGATCACCGCTGTGTCCCTGGTGCTGATGCTTCTTCTGGTGTGGCCACTGGCCATGCTTCTGGGTGTGGATATCCTGACTCAGTATGGATTCCTGATCTGGACTACTATTACTCGAGGATGGGCCTATTTGGCCACCGGTTTCATTATTTTGGTGCCCTTGATTCAGGAGGGGTACAGCATCATCATGCAGATGAGGCGAAACAGAAAGGAAAATCCGGCATTTCCACATGACACTGCAGCTGTTGAATTTAGTGACATTGTTCTAACTGACATTACCAGTGAAGCAAATGGGGCTCATTATAACCTTGCCTTTAATAACAACTAAGCTAATATGTGACACAGTTTAGAAAGCATA
>JYFJ02003355.1:0-43040 GCA_000934665.2 Catajapyx aquilonaris | reverse complement strand
GCTTTATACAGGTGCTGTTTGCGGCACATTAAATATGAAAGTATAATATCTACCCAACAACCCAATAATAGACCTACTCATTGAATGTCATCACATGTATAAACTGCGTTGCACATTCGCTATGTATGCAAGTAAATATAAGCGAGAAATTAAACACAAAATCATTTTAACCATGTAAATTACAGTGACAACTGTGCTTTGTTACAAGGTAATGAAATTAAATATCAATATGTAAATTAAAGAACCTCGTACGAAGTGAATAAAAGGCCTTATAATAGAGGTAGTGTGCATATAAGGTCACTTATAATACTACAAGTCGCCATCAGTACCAGCCATTATCTTTTTCATAACTGTAATCGCCTGATATTGGCCACGGATATTCTCACGCTTCTGTATTGCACCTGTCATGTCTATGCACACACGCGCGCAACCACCGCACTGCCCTAATTAGTACCTACAGTATACAACTACTACTTCTTGTATACTCCTGGAAGTTAGAACAAACAGGACAGCAAAATAAAATGTGACAAAAAAACTATGTGAAAAGAGGTGCTTGTGATCGAATTAACGAGTTAGTTTTAACAACAATAAAGCAATTCTCCAAGATATTTAAATATTAAATTAGAAGTAAAATCGCTAAAATAATAATATTCGAGTTGGAAAAATCCCACACATTTCTACAGGTATGCCTATAATTCCACTGCGATATTTTGAACATCGATAAAACAGCGCATATTCGATATTCCATATATGCATATGTCACATTTATTTGTCAATTCTCGAAACAAAAATGTCAGCAATTTATCCAAATAATTACAAAACTCCCCCTAAGTTTCTTTTACAATCGGACAATTATTTAACTGGTGACAATTTCATACCCACTTCATTATTGTCACTGTGGATACGCCCAGTCAACATAAATGTGTCAACCCCTGCAATTGTACGTGGTACACCACTTCTCGCTGCATAGTTCCTTTTGTTTAAAGACCAGTTACTATTGCGCATGAATTATGGGGTCTTGCAGCTGCATCTTAAAACAGCAAGGACATGTAAAAACACTTGCCGCCCACGAGGTCGACGAATACAACTAAAGCCGTTCCTTATATTTCTGACGGTGATGAAATAAGTTATGCTCCCAACATATTTGGCCACGCCAGAAGCAACACCTGACAACCGACTAATGCACCCAGGAATATGTTGTTTGCCTTCTCTCAAGACGGTGCATCATTAGGCACATTAAATACGGAAACCTCAAATTTCTCATCCTGAACATATTTGCACACATAGTACACCATGTGAAAGCGTGCTCGATCAGCAAGTGCAAATGGACGATAACGAGAGTACCCACAGGGTACTGAAGGAAGGTGGTATGAAGACAGGTCACGATTTCACTACCCCGTTTATAGCACGGCGCTATTACGCAGCCTACGTCACACACCCGGAACATACATAGTTGCTTTTACCGCTACCAATGCAACCGATGCCTATCAGGCTGATGCAAAATAAGTACCCTCCATCCCTGGTTCCATTAGAATGCACCTCAGTGTGGTTCACTGTCCCCCCCCACTAGCCCCACATACTACTCCACCCCCTCCTTTACACCTTTACTATGCAAACCCAGCCCACAAGTGATCAATTAGGAAGAGACTCATTCACACACGTCATCCATTTGGACGCTTTTCGACCGCCTGCAGCATTCTGGGACTTAGCATTAAGGACCTGTCTTTCCTGTTTGTATACACCGACATATAATTGCGATCAAACATTGGGGTTGTACTGGCCAACAATCAGTATGGTAATCATTTTCTCGTTAATTTCGTATCAACTAGGCTTATGTATGACAAACGCTGTTGTTTATCCACCCAACTTCCGGGAGTCCGGTTTCTTCAATAAGTCATATTACAGAAATGCACTAGCCAACATGTGATGTAACTTTCTTGGAACATTGGAAAGTGATTACAAGTCAAATGTAGGTCACTATGATAGATTTTCCCCGTGGGCCGATCTCCCACGGTACTAAAGTTCCGATGTCAAACAATACATGGTATTACGAAAAATGTGACAGGAGACTCAAACGCTCGGATCAGCACTAAACCCCCGCCAGTCTAGACGGCGACAATGCACTCAACTTCACTAAAAGCAACCCCGGTACATACCCGATAAGGTGTCCACCACGGACCACATGTCCGCGTCGGTCCGGAACTAAAGTCCCAGCTGAGGTTGACAAACTACTCCACCATGGTTGCCACTTTGCACCACACTTCTTCCCGGAAAGACACTGCCAAGAACAACAACAATCAGTATCCACAACAATCACCCGCCTGTCAAAATAATACCCACCGCCACAGGGACTGTTCCTTCACGTAAAAGGCACTGAGAAAAATGAGCTAGAGCGCGGGAAGTGTTGTCGCGTGGCAGCCCAGAGGTGTTCGGGATAAAACTGCCCAATCATACCAAAGACCTACATTCGGACCGAAAAGTAGGGGACGGATAACTTGGGACTTAAGCCACCAGGGGCCTCTGTAGGTTTGTTGGCTCCGGGGGTGGGGCGCCCGTCGTCTGCTCAACTACCGACTGAGGGCCTGGAGATAACAATACCACCGACTACTGCTGGAAGGTGAAACTGTCCAAACAATATTAGCAACAATATTTAAAAATGGGAAAGAACAATTTTAAAAAAAATTCATTGTAGCAATAGTTGGTGGGGAAAAATTGGGATTTGGTGGGCCAAAATTGTTAATTTTTTACATGGGTGCTTGCACGTTGACACAGTTCGTGACTTACGTTATTTCCATCCCTGTCCAAGTTCCGTTGGTCGAGGCCGCTGGGAGGAGGAAGGTGGTAAGCACAAGGTAGGAGGAGTACCGGTATACCCCTGGCTGCCACAGATTGTACGTGTTAGCGCGCCTTTTTTTTCATTCTTCCTTTTTAAAAAAATAAGGCACAACTTAGGACAGGTTCGTAGCCTGTAAGCAAATGAGGTCCGGTATATGCACTTTGAGTATTGTTTTGAAGCTCACGTCAAGCTGTACCTGTTCTGCCTGCCGTACTTCAATTTTTTTGATCCTCAACATGCACCCACGCAACTGATCCAAACCGGTACATGCATCAGCGGGGGATAACTCACGATTGGAAATCCCCCTCTTCGTCTTCATCTCCAGACGAAAAACGTGATACCGAACAATATGACAGATGAAGCGGGAAATCCTGTCATTTCGCAAATGGACTTCCCGGATAAATGGCTTACAATGTGCAAGAATCACAGCTGAAAGTGAAAACGCTTATATTTGCTGAGTAGCCCATTCTTTTTAAGCTGAAAAATGTGGAAAAGAAAAGAAGAAAAACCCGTTGGGCATGATCTTCTCTGAAATTTTGTTGTTGTTGTTGTTGTTGTGTCGACCACAGAGTCAAAGGTGTCTGTCAAGTTTCCTTTCAAGGGAGCGAAACAGATCGGAGACCTGGTGCGTTTGAATGATAGCGTCATGTCGACAAGAATGAGAGGGTGTTTGAGGAGATGGGGGGGGGCGGCAACAAAACGAACGTGGGAATCTTATTGAACTACGGGATCAATCAGTCGACTGTTTATTTGTAACTCGTAATTCACTATAGGGTATCGGATAATAGGCGGTGTGGCCGGTACGTGCCTCACGCCGATGCGATTTCGGACCGGTGGGAATGGTGTCGACCGATCTGGTCGAAATACCTTCCGCCGAGCTTCTTCGCCTGTCAGCAGCGGTTCACAAACTTTTTGAGTCGCACTATTAACCCCAACACCAAATGAAAATTTAACTAGAAATTGTTAATATGCAAAACAATTTTCTAATAATGTTTTTACTTGTTATATCTTTTACTAAGTTGATCACACAATCATATTAAACAAACTGCAGTTTCAGCCATTATTTACGGCATATTCAAATATGGGGCAGAACCGCGGAACCCAGCCACTGCCATAGAGTGTGTATTCCGTCGCCCCAATATATTTCGACCGAAAGCACTTCGATCTGGAAACACACCCATTTAACCCCATAGGTCACATTTTTTTTGTCACTGCCATTGTACGGGTCATTGAGTTTTCCTTTCACCATCTTGCATCACATAATCTGTCGTTTCATCGTCCAGCTAACGACGAGCGAAGATTTTCTGTGTCGGGGCGTTAAAGGCGGATGAACCCCTTTTCTCTTTCAGGCCAGACATCGTAATGACCGAAATTACCTTCTCGGAAATTGCACCTACATGATCACGACCTAGGACGACTTTAACGTCGCGTCACGACCGTTGACTTGTGTCACAACAGAGTGACATCTAGGGTATTTTATTGGTGACAAGTGGTCTCCAGGGTTCTTAACATTCGACCTTTGCATGTCAAGGGCAGGTAGATCACGAGTTTGGGTGGGCAGCATGGAAAAAAAAATCTAAGCTGGAGAAAGTGAGCAGCTCGTGTGCAATTTAATTGTGCAGGGTGGAAGGAACTGAAAAAAAATGTGGGCATGACCCGATAGGCGGAAGAGGGCACATTCCAATAGTGTTTCATGTTGCTCCTCCCTTCGTAAAATCGCTTTCTGACGGCTTCGACCGAACAGTAATCAGTGAAGACAGGTCACCTATTCCATTTACTACACCCCCAAAGGGCTCTGTGGCTATTTTACTCGATTTCAACTTGTCAACTTACAAAGGGCGTGTAAATTATCATATTCTATTTCGCATACTATTGTTTTGCAACCAGCATACTACCAGCCCATACTTATGAGCTCACCAGGTACCATCATCCCCTCCAAAAAATGAAGCAGGTAACAGGGTCGAAATTGCGAAGTACAGTACATCTAAGTCGTAATAACATGTTACCACCAAGGGGTCACGACAGGATTAGGCCAAGCTGCAAAGTTCAGATTACTTCACGAAGCAACGGAACATTAAAAAATCCGTCACGTCCACCCAAAAAACCGCTCTGAATAGCCTCAACCTATCGTCCAAATGTCTTTTTATACCGCTTCAGATGGAGCACAAGGACGCACGATCCGCACTTTTGTCCACAGAATTTCCGGGATTTCTTCCGGGTGGAGTCCCTCCAGAGTTCGCATTTGGTTCATGGGCCAGTGACCACCACGCCTGAGTGGACACCGCCTCGTCCTCGACTCCACCATTATAAATAATAATAAAAACAGGTATTTCCATTTCCAAGACGGTCGCCGCTAGCAGAAGCTTAGGGACACCTTAAGATCAGAGGCCATTCGCCTCTGACCCCCCTCTTGTGATTGTTACACGACCAGAATGGCGCAATTTCAATTAGATATGGCAGTAATCGCGACACCATGTTGACCTCAGTCGTGTCTATTAATTACAAAATGTAAGCCTTGGGAAGAAGATGAAAACATTAGGCGTCGAGATTGATGTCTATAAACCGACTCATTTTGGTCAATGGCTTTTCACTGTTGCAGGAATAATTAACCTCTCGCTGCACACGGAAGGTGGGACATGAGTGCAGACATGTGTAAAGGGGAGACAATGAGCCTTCGTGGGTCATGATCGGCATATTCATTACGGAAAGTCATGCGCTTCTGTCTCTCCCCGGGCATTTGCATTACTGCTCCGTGAAAAGTTTTGAATAGTCTCGTGATTAAGGGGAGCTATACATAGGACCTTCTTTCCCACTCGATGAGCATTTGGATAGACAAGCAAATATGTGATTAGGCTCATTATGTCGTTATTACCTTGCTGTGCTATGAATGTATAAGCAAATTGCCAGCTTCAATGGCTGCTACAATGGTGGAAGTTCATTGGATAATGCATTCAGTGTAAAAGGTTAGAAAATCATAACCAATGAACATCCACCATTGTTGGATAGGTGTATTAACGGTGAGTTACTTCCATTGCCATAATTACTTAACATCAGTATATTTGCTCTTACCCTTGAAGTCACACAATGCACTCTGTTACACCCTAAGGTGACACACTGAAAACAGACCTACATTGTAGTCTACTCGCGTCCTTAGTATAATAACCTACTATCACAGTATGTCAACAATATCAACGTTGTTACGTCAGTACTCTTTTAAGGTTGAATGCATTACATGTGATGCGGTACATCTAGCAGACTGCACGCGTCCTTTGATTTTTCAGACGTTCTCCACGCATAGATTAGTAGCTACCCGCATTTCAAGGCTTTTGTGCCAAAAAGCAATGGTGCGCGTAACGCGTAGCCGTAAAACCGCAAGTAAAAATTTCGGAGGAATGATTAATTAACCAAGGATTTACCTTAACGGAATGCTCTTCCACGAGTACACTTTGGTCATGCACGCCACCAGATTCAGAGTATATTTTCATGGTTTGAAACTCAAATGGCACAGCGAACCAATTCCTACCTCATCAGATATGCTAAGTTTAAAGAAGAAAAAAAACAGTGCCGCTACTTCAAATTCAGAAAATTACAAGGCCATGTAAATGATATAAACATAAATTCAATTTCCTTAACCTCTGTATGTTATTGTAATAAAGCGTTGCACTGTTACACTACTTGAAACAAGCTTCTAAAAAACCAAAGTCACGAATTTCATGTTCACATAACTTGAAAGGAATATTTTCTCTGACCAGACTCCTGAACTCCTGGTCAATTCGCAACAAAAAAGCATCCGCATGTAAAATAGTTTGTAATTTGAAAGTGAAAACAAACCTGACTGAATGAAGATCGTGCCAAATACTGAGCTGAATGAAAAATGAACTATCGTGCGATGGACAGATTGCAGCACAAGCAGCACACGCGCCCTGTTCACATTACAATAAAAAAAGTACGTACGAGAGTGGCATGCATTCAGCATTTTGTAATACAAGTTCGCGGCCCCAATGATATCTAGGCACAGCACATAACTTGTTGTGCGCATGAAAGGAGGAGAAAAATACAGCATAGTCATATGGGTACTCGTCAATTCCTATCCGTACACTCTTAACCATTTACCTTCTCTAGAGAGGGTAAGAAAGTGGCCATTTTTTACGTTACATTGTAGGGTAAATATTCTTGGGTAAATTGATTCTAAGGTAAATTTTGCATGTATTACCTTAGAAAATATAGAGGGTAAAAAGGGCCTCTTTTTACCCTCTATTTTCTCATACTATTTTTAATGGCTTTTAATACAATCTTTTTCCCAGCCTGCCCGTCCGGCTAATATATTACAGGTATTATTTTTTTAAAGAAAGCCATACCTAGTGATTTATTTATCACCTGTTTTCCTCATTATTGCCTCGAGTCTCTTCCCTCGAAATTCATGAATATGCACGCGACCCTTGCTTTAATGCAACCACAACTTTAGTTATATTGCTGCAATGTACGTCATCTTTAGGAGGAAAAAAGGTCACTTGAAAACACGCAACTCAATATTGAAATATAACTTGTGCATGACATGTGACGAATATCAGTATCAGTAATGAATGATGAAATCTCTTGCATGCGTATGATTTTAGCAAAAAAAAAACTACTTGCGATTGTTCCTTGTCTAGTTGACCATAAGTGGGTAATGACCGCACTGAAGGTGACCCGACCTAGCCTCACACAAAATGGCTGTAACTCTTTCTAACAAGAACAAGTTATACTGTTTCATTTATGTCAATGCAATTTCTGATATCACTCCATTTGTGGCAGTGAATTTACGACTTGATACCGAATATTTGTGAAAAACACAACCAATTGGAGGCAATATTGAAGAGAAAGTAAAGCTCAATCGGTTCCTATTGACATCTTTGCATATAATCCGCTCATTAAAATTTTACAAGGTGCAAAAGGTAAAGCGGCTCGGGCAAATTGAAAGGTTGGCAACATCTGAATGAAAGATAACCGCTATTTTACAATCGCTCCGACCCATTTCCAGGCACTTAGAAGTGCGTGCGAACGAGAGCGAAATCCGACCCATTGCTCTCGTGCTTGATTTGCGAAATTACGCACCGCGAACAGGTTTAATTGCCTCATTAGTATCCCAACACTCAAGAATTGACTTGCAAACAAACAATTGTCGAAACATTCGCCACATTACGCTATTTCGCGTGACATACGGTAGGGTAGTGACGTAAGAGGCACCCAGGGAGGTCCTTCTCATTACCAAAAGTCGTGGTGAAGACGACCCAATCGTCAGTGCCAGCTGGGGGGTTTGGCAGCATGCAATATTGCGTGTGGCGAAGGCTCCAGCATTTATGTAACAAGGTCTGCAAGACTCTTCTGCCATGACCTCATCTGCCATCAGCACCGCGGAGCCTCAGGTGGATCGAGGACGGCATGGGATGAGGATGCTGACAACCAGCATGTTGTGTCAGGGTGTTCCAGCATCCACATGCGCAACCTTTTGCTAAAATCATATGCTTAATCATTACATTTAGCGAAATATGGTAATGTGGTCTTTCGATGAAAAAAAAATTACATTTAGCGAAATATGGTAATGTGGTCTTTTGAATTTAAAAAATGTTGCGTTTCTACCCAATCAAGGATACAGGTAGTGGCACGTTCCTGAAGACAAGCTGCAATGGGCGTAGTTTGAAACCCCTATTGAATTTGGGTTGGGCCCACCCTGCGCAACTAGTATCCGAGGGGACTTCCTCTCTATGGGCATCAGCTTCTGCTTGTGCGTGTCCTGCGTACCACAGGCCAAACCGGCCTGGTCAGTGCTGATCCAGTGATGAAGACACCAGGCCCATCAGGGAATGATCCGGCCACTCAATTTGTAATTGCCTGATGATGACGCATGCCACGCCCACTTAATTTATTGTCCCCGCTTTTTACAACCACAGAAAAAAAAACCGCGTATATTTTTTGGAATAGTGAAATCCAGGCCGGAAAATCGTCCGAGTGGAACCAACAGAAATCCATGATAGAATTACTTTTCTGTAACAGAGACGACGCCTGGGACCGGTTCGAATTCATTTACATTCCTGCCCGCCGAAGAAATGTGGCTAACAAACGTGTTGTTTTCCAGCTCGACAACAAGTAGGTCTTCGCCATTAATGGAACGTAGGAATGATTTGTTTGTCACAATTTGTGTCTCGAGCAAATTAGTCTTGCCGGTGACGCCTCCGACGTCACCGCATCTATCAATATTCTTGCTAAACATGCGACTTTTTCATACAGGCAGGTATCCACTAGATGGCATTGTTGGGGGAACCTCAGGAGGAGGCTATGCGGTTTGTGATGCTAGTTCGTGGCTAACCTATTCCCCCATATAATAATAGCCTTATTTTTTTTGCCTCTGGAACGCCTGGTGCGAGTGCTGCCACCTTCTGATGGCGGCGGAAAGATGGGCCCCTGGTGAGTGCTGCCACCTTGCCAAATTTTGGCTACGGGTGCGCTAGTATGCAATATTTAACTTCTGATTTTTTTACCCGACCTCCCCGAGAGTCCTGTGAATACTGTGCTACTGTGCCACCGTCTCACACCAGAGTTCATCGGCCAGAAAGGAGCATAAATCACTGATGCTTGCGCTTCTTTTTCCTCCCTCCCCTCCCCCTGCCCCCTCTCGGCCCAGATGACAGAAAGCCTGAGGCTGCAAGTAGCAATCACGATCAGAGGCCACCGGCTCATCCGTCTTCTTCCAGTGAAGCTACTCCATTAGCATGTCAAACCACGCCTTGTCTCCCTATTTTTCCTACGCCAATATGAATGGGTCGGGGGTTCCTGAGGTCCGCACTGTCGTGAAGACAAGAACACCCATGCTTATTGAGACCCCACGTTGATTGTGTGAGGAGAAAGCAAATCGGGGCTGGGTTGATGCTATCGATAAACATCACTTCCGTAAGTAATCCTGAGTACCGGGATGACACGGGTCTAACCAACGAGGCTAAATAGTGTGAACGTTATCAATAAATCTTGTATACTTCCGCGTAGTTCAGAAAAATTACTGTCAAGCGATAGTAAATTAATGTCGCAGGAATGACTCTGCAAATGGTGTATTTATCGGGAGCCAAATTTGGTACCTGTTGAAAATGCCTACTTTCTACCCTAAGTCTCGATAAGTAGTCACGAATACACCATAATTTGGGATCCATGATTTCTCTTTTCTTTTGTTACGGACTGGAGGAGGGCTATTCTTATAAAAGGGTGATCACGAAATTCTTAAAATCTGTTTGCATTTTGCCACCAGTCTTCGTGTTTGCAGATTTAAGTGAAAGCTCTGTGTGTAATCAAAGATCGGAGGCAAGGGAGGGTTTGTGCAAACGCTATTACTACCCCCTTTTTCTTATATCTCGAATTGCAATCTGGCCCAACAAGATGGCCCAGCAATATAAACGTATGTTAACTTGGAGAAAATTCACTCTGAAGCGACTCATGCTGTGGGAGTGCACGGGGTTAAAGGGTCTTAATGAATGTGGCTTTCCTGCCTGACGCACGAGTGGTCCTATGGCTTTCGAGCGTGATGATCATTCCAATGAACCCGTATTCGAAAGCCACAACTCAAGTTTATTGGCAGCTATATACTGGTATAGTTCACCATTCCCTGGTCCCTAAAATGGTGTTCAAACACATTTGCTCATATATAGTCCCAAAATTGAATATATAGGGTCAACCCAAGCACAGTCTCAGCTGCTGGTAACAAATATATTAATGTACACAAACACTTCACACCTGATACCCAAACGTGTTGACAGAATACGCGGCTGCAATACCTTGCGACTTTATTTACGACTAAACTTCACAGGCGATCCATTCGAAAAGAAACGGCATCCCCGGGAGACCATTGGTCACTCCGCATGAGTGAGTCGTACCAATATGCAGATGTACGATGTTGTTCTTTTGTCACTTGGAAATTCAGTCACGTAGCCCCCTGCATTACTCTACAAGTACTCTACATGCTAGATGTCAGATCATAGTTATGATGTATTCCAGATTAATCACTCCGTTTGGGAATTCCCAAGTAGATCGTGACGATAATCGCTCCTCACTTTTTTCATGTACCAGTATGACGTATATGTGTCAGTTGGGCCATCTCGCAACATTGTTTCGTCCAATATCTACAATAAGCGATTAAAAAATTTCATCGTCTAACCAGGGTCTAACGTTCAGTCCCTAATTCGATGAAACTGGACCTGAGCATGCGCAGATCATCATATTGGCCGCGCATGTGCACAATCGAGCCTTGAACAATGTATGAGGTTCCAAGCAAGGATGACGCAGCCAAAGACTAAAAATACGTAAAAAAAAATCTCTTTAGAAAACCCTCTGACAGTAGCGTCCAGCCAGATTTACAAACCCTCTGTC
Organism: Catajapyx aquilonaris; assembly: GCA_000934665.2. Lineage (NCBI taxonomy): Eukaryota > Metazoa > Arthropoda > Diplura > Dicellurata > Japygidae > Catajapyx > Catajapyx aquilonaris. The sequence goes on along the minus strand of JYFJ02003355.1, from coordinate 31,813 downwards.
CGCAGATCTCAAACAAAGAGGCTGCGGTGACTTAGCCCAAACCGCCGCAAGGTCCCTCCATTATGTATCCGTTATCTCCGCTTCGGTAGTTAATGAGTATCCAAGGTGAGTCCCGATATGTAGGCATAGCCCCTCCAGGAGCTGGAATAATCGTGCATGCGTTCAACTTGGGCAAGTTCTTGCAGCTACCGCCGCAGCCCCCCACGTTCATTATACTAAACAAAAGAGCGTCGGAAAAGTGGGCCAGGTGAATAGAGTACCAGGGAGACCATATTGGGTGTTGTGTCACAAAGGAGATTTTTGAGTTGGGCACACTTTTGTTGCGGCTGGTGCCTCGTCATTTCACTATTCAAGTCTTTGTCCAGCGGCCCGGAAAATAGCGTGGTCATGTCCAGCAGGCCGTATTGGAACATCATAATTGATAATTGGCGATATTTGCCCATGTTGAACTGAATAGTGGTAGAAACTGAGCTGGCGGAAGAATTGGCCAGTCATGTCTTACGCATAATTACTGGCGGAAGCATAACAATTTTACATGACCAACATTAGTAATTAGCAGCATTATCATATATTGTAACATCCCGCGCTGAATACCGAACTAGAAACCGGGCTTATCTAGTCACACAGATCAATCATTAACCTCATTGCTTTGTGCCTAAATGAGTTTCCTGCCAAACCGTGGTCCATGAACCCGGTGCTACCATTTTTTTTTCTAGGTACTTACCCCTGTTTGCATCACTTCTGTAATTGTTTAAATTTCCGGTTGCCCCATGAATTTCCCTACGGTGCGAAAATGGAAGCGGTGGAACGGACGTGATTTATCACAATTTACCTATTAGAAGACTTGCAACCTATTAATGCTCAAATCAGATAAGTGTTTGGCGAATAAGGAAATATCACACATGCAGATTTCTTCGGTAGCACCACTTGTCATACATGTTCTCGATGCATGGCCGGAGGGTCGGGTGGGGACCTATCGAGGGCTGGGTGTGGATCTCTCAGCAGAAGCAATTACCTCGCTCTACTTTGCCAAGGGGCGATTGAGTCCCTTTTTTTATATTGGCGGCTAACGACGTCCAGGTAATTGTTGCGAAACTAAAATAATTACTATGAAGTGTAACAGGGATCCCTGTAGATCATGGCTCTATCGGATAATAATGGCTCCATAAATTTTACACGCGAGTATCAGAGCACTTATTTAATTAACCGGGGGTGACTGACAATTTACAACAATGGCGCTCTTGTCTTTAATGTTAGATTAGTAATTGGGACACGTTACAAAACGCTGCATGGAGTTGCACATTAATGAGCTCAACGAACATGGAGGACAAAACACGTGCTGCTTATATCCACTGATCCATATTCAATGTCGATTGTACAATACTTTCTTAGAATTTATAGCCTGTACCCATGACATTATTAGAATTATTGTTTTTATATACAAATTCTAGAAATATTTGAATCTATCACTAAAATGTGATTATGATGTTTCTTTAAAAAATTTCTTCCGCAAACATCTTGGACGCTCCTTGGAACACTGTATCACATCAGAATGTAGTGAGTCACAGGTTCTACATGCTCATAAAAACCAGCAAAACCGACGTGTTTTACCGGTCCAGAACCCAGCTGAACGTTACCAATTTGACCCATTTTGCAACCCCCCCTCTTGCCATGTCAGCCCCATCCAATATCTCTCTGACCACATGAACCACGAACCAAAAGGGAAACCCTCCGATCACCCCGCCCGACCCAGGTCAGCATTATCGCTCCAGCAAGTAAATCACACCAAAATGGCAATTATTTTCGCAGTGAAAACTACCATTTGGCGGGCCACAACCCCGTCCGAACTCGCAATTGGCAGAAGAATCAAGTGGAAAGCCCCAGCCCTGTAATCATGAACCTGTTTTCCTCTGAACGACTTCGCCTAAGAAAAAAAAAAACAGTACGAAGGCGGAAGGATGGGGTAATTTATCCGGTAGGGAGTGACAGAAGGCCGTGTCTCTTGTACTTCTCCCAGAAGACGAGTTGTGTATGGTCGTAAGGACTTAGATGGGTATCAGCGCGGTGAAGGAGCAATGGAAAACTACCGACGTTTAGGGTCCTACTTTCTTCTAGTAGTAAGTCTCCCTGGACCGTGTTTCTCCAGACATGTCCAGCGATGGATGGCTTCATTACCAACACCCCTAGAATCCCTAATCTGCCCATTCGTATGACGCAGGGTGCTTGAAAAGAGTGTAAGTTGCAGAAATTCGCGTTAGAGTGATTGCGATTTATTTGGATGCTCAAATGGTGACGGAAGGAGGAAGTCATGTCTTGGAGCTTTACTGTTCATTAGTGGATGTCCTGAAGGAGTTGGCGTGTTGGCTTGATTTCTCTATCAAGGTTATTATGATGGATTGTATTTGGGACCAGCCTGTAGTTAAGTACGGGGCAATTAGATGGGACTAAAAAAGTGAAGGCGGAAAATGAAGCTGTTGAGTAGAGCACAGAGTTTCATCGCCATTTTTTATCATTATTCTTGGGCGTAAACATAGTATGTCAGCAATCAACAGTGTAATTTGTACGACGTACAAATCATATCGCACAACCTCATGCAATCAAGAGTGAAATTTGTGTATCTTACACATCATTTTCATTCTGTATTTACCATAACGCATGCCTTGGCTATTTACAACGCTACGTCTGTTGGAGTCGCCAATGAGCGCGAGGCGGCAGCTGTCGCGACAGCTGCCGCCTCGCGCTCATTGGCGGGTGGAGTCCAACTCCGACTCCAACTGCGGATGCACCACGCCAAGTCCCGAGTGCAATTTGTCTTCTGTATGACCCCGATTGTCAATGATTTTTACGACTGACTCCTTCACGGTGTCATAGTTGGCATCCGAAGGAAGACTTTTTCTAGCATTTAGGAAGCAGAAAAGTGTAACAAGGATTATTGAGGAAAAGCTGGAGGTCGCTGCCTTGCCCACGGTTAATTTCGCGCAGACCACAACCATTCCGTTTCAGCTCAAAAGCACGTGAGGCCATTACCTGAGTGACGGCACTTAACTTGGGTGTGAATATTATTTCTCGTGTCACTATCCGTTTGTCAGGGAAGCACGAGAGCGGAACAATGCTTGTACTTGCCCTCCACTAGGTTTTACCCAGACCTTTTCCATGAAATATAATCACGACTTGGTGACAAGACTCAGGCCTTGAAGTCGGTTTTTTTTCGCATAGGTTCAAATTAATAATGTTATAATGTATCAATACACTAAAATGCCAGCTGGCAAATACAATGTTGCGGGGCAAAAAAATTTTTAATGTGGATGTCGTAAAAGATTGTGTATAATGTCGGGATAAACTAACACAAAAACTTAGATTATTTATGATTTACAGTTAAAATACCTGTCCAATGATAGAAAAATGCTTACAACGATTATTTTCTATAATGATGCTGTTTTTTTCATTTCTAAATCAATCCCTTGAAGCGTATTCGTTGTATCTTTCTTATCAGTATGAAATTCTCACGAGATATTTAAAATACCAAGAATACCTGCTGCCCTCTGAATTATTTTGGGTAGTTTTTATCACATCTTTTCCGTCGGTTAAATAAATGATTTCAATCAATTGAAAACTACTATGAAACCTGATTTAGTTAGGAAAAATATTCATACCAAAAATGGGTTCTATTTTCCAGTATAGAAAAAAGTGAACATCACTCAAAACAATTGAGAAAGCAAACATCACTCTTTGGCATACTTGCATCAAAATTGCAAGCATCACTAGTATGTCAATAACAAACAACAAACGAAGGGTTCATTGACGCATTCATGTTAAAAAGGAAGGTCGCACGGAGGGATGCATACCCGCCAGGGTATTTACATCAGGGATACCAAGTGACACCTCTATACAAAAAGTGATCTCTTTCCTCTAGTAGTTCTCCCTAGAAGTGTGTCTGAACTATTATGACGCAACCTACAGAGTGCACTCCTGATTCTCCTGTCCCATATAATTAGGCCGGTAATTCAATACCTCAGAACCCACCCCCGGCGTAAATGTGACCGCATTAATAATAATCATCCGTATTCCATTACCATCCAAAACGCTACTTTACTCCTCTGTAATTATCACCCATCGCGACCTTGTTGTTTCAGCTGGCACCCTGACACAGCCACTATCTGAAATGAGTCTGCAGATCTGGAGAGGATGCTGAGATATCCGTTACATCAAAACGGTCCTGGGTCAACCCTGACTCTCCATTTTTTTTTACTCCATTTTTTCTAATCTCTAGTCCGATTTTCCTTGGTGTAATCTTCCCTGTTGGCGGTCTCCCGTATAAGAGGATGATGGACCCGTGGCAACCAGCAGGGTTGACTGACTGCTACCTGCCCCGTTTCCTCCATGGATGTTTTCTGGGGCAAGTCATCACACCTCATCCGAAAAAGTGTCATTACTTCGTGCTTACTCTCGTAATTCACGCGATGACTTTGTACAGCATTATCTGGCTGAAGATTCAATCTTACACTGCCATTAATTGCGGGTAATTACTGAGGAGTGAAATTTTCGGTACTTATCTACTAGCAAAAACGTGATGTCACACTTACTGCAACGTCCCCGCCCGTGTCTCTTCGGTTCTCACGCTTTCTACCAGCCCAGCAATTCATGGGTTATGCCGTGTTGTACCGACTCAGTACAGGGACACGACGTCGCTATATGGCGTCCTAATAATGCCGAACACACAACGATACAAACGTCATGTTCCTGCCAATCTAATGCATGCGGGATGTCCAACAGGGCGGAATTTTTTGGGTCACACAAAAGCAGCATTGGCTTTATGGACTACACACGTATATTGTGCAACATGTGCGGTATATGTCACATGATGATGGTCAGACTTCCTTGTCCCCGAAACTAACCCATCAGTATCACTAGAGGGAGTCGTCACTTTCATCGATGCGGGATCGAAATAGGCCGCGGATGCCTTCCACTATTATGAGCTCGATTGATGGCGGACAGGTCGTGATAGGCGTGCCTATATTCTTATTATTTGGCAGACACTGCCTGGATTGTTTTCACACCTACAGGAGATTGAACCAGAGTCGTTCAAATCATCCACTGATTTTTTTTACATCACTCTTGCTGGCTTGGTAAAATATAAACTTTAAAATATACATCAAAATTAGTCAAATCGCTAAGTTGCTAATGACTGGCGGAACTTGAGACATAATGTCATGAAGAAACTGCTGCGGGGGAAAAAAAAAGTCCAGGAAGAATCGTACGTTGGTCGACGCGAGTGTGACTAATCCGTGGTAAATTTCGACTTTAGCGGAACGGACTGGGAAGCACACCCTCAATTGTTCATTATCACAAGATATCCCTAGACTCAATTAAACCTGAAATTGGGCGCACTCTAAGGCTGGGTACGTGGAAGGCACACTTCTGCATCATCACTGACAGGATCCGTTATTCGGTATTAAAATATTCTGACACATCGATTGGGAATCAATGTATATGTCTATTGTGCATCCAGTTGTGAATGTATGACTGTACTGTGGCGCTACAACATCAAGAAACCTTTAGAAGGTTACAAAGTTTGCCGGATTCCTACACCATCACACCATGTATCTACATGGTGCTCAACACCTTGTTTTATAGACGACAGGTAAATATGCGAAAATATAGCGTTCTAGTGGCATTTCACGATTTTCTAGTATAACAGGTTGTACAACTAAAACGGTACTGTGTGTATACAGCAGGTGAACTTGTTGCTCAGATAATTTGACCGCAATGAAAACTGGCCCGCATTTTAAAAATTCGACTTACAATAAGATGTGCATGACTGCTGTCGATTGTATAAGCTACTGTTTCCAAACGAACGATCATCGGATATCCTATTCCCACGACCCAAATGCGGCAGCTTCGGAGATTAATTACCTACCAGGTGTGGCCAGTAATGCATTTTCATTCAAAAAAATAACTGTTACCTTCTGCAGTAGGATTATAGATAGCAGTGATCAAACTTCTGTGCCCCAGTTCTTGAGCATTAATCTCCTGCTTGGAGCACTTATAATACCACTCCGGAGAATATATTAAGTGTGACCTATGTGTCCTTGCCTACTCGTCACGACCTGACCTTGTTGAATCATGTGATTGGTGTCGCCATTGATTACTAGGCTAATTCGCCTGGAGGCACCCCGACCCCCAGCACACCAAAAAAAATGCTCCAAGATCATAAGGATGGATGCGATATGTGCTCAAGTGGCCTTATCTGATCTCTCAGTAGGGGGTGATGTGAGGAGGAATGGTTTCATGACGTGTTGGGAGATGTAGAACGCTCGTCCTAAATTTGCACGACCGACTTTAATAAAAATGAAAACCCACCCTGCGGCCACGTGCTCTTAGTAATGATCAAAGTCTCCCCTGTTGGGAAATCCCTCAACATCCCCGCAAATTACACAGTCCGCACCAATTAATCTACAGTGCTCACCAACGGTAAAGTTTTCCCTGGAGAAAATTGCGACACCTACCCACCACCCCCACTTAAGAGCCCTGTACCACCCCCTCTTTTTTTATACTGTATATATCTCCCCACACGAATGGTAGGAAGTGGGTCAGGGGAGCAGGGCTTTGGCCTCCCCTTGAATCAACCACACCTTTGAAGCCATGGATACAGGCTACTCGAGGCATCTGGTGGCACTACGAAGCAGCACTGTCTGGATGTGAAACTACACAGCGAAGAGTTAGGTGCCATCTGCGAATGAAACATGGCACTACAAGCAACCAATAGTAATTCGCCTTGAAACAATTATTTCAGGCTCTATAACTATGTTAGGTATCCAATCCCAAAGCAGAAAGTATCCTGGCATGTATGCATCCCTCCGCACGACCATGTCGTTTCCATTTGAAATAGAGGTGTTAGCCTGCGATAATATTGAAAATTGACTAAAATATTAGATTATTGTGATTTCACAATCTGTAGTCATAGAAAAATTATCATCCAGAACCCATCTAATTTTTGAGAATATTGTGTCATGAAGTTCATAACAGATGGTTTCATATAAGTTTGCCAAGGAACTGCGAGACGTGCAAATGGGTAAGAGACTTTTGCAAGCAAAATATGAGTCATTCACGGTTCATGGAATATGGTGTGACTCGTGATGCAATTTGGCGTCGTAGCGTAGAACCTGGCAAATATTTCCTTGTTTTGGAATAAATGTGTACGCTTATTGGTAAGAGAAATTGCTTCGACTAATTTTCTTCCCCACGCTAAATCTGGCCTCCATCCATATATCAGATGTGATCACTGATTGAATCAGAGGCAACGGGAAGCCCACGTACAGATCGTAAAGTGACAGTCTCATGATCAGTCATGTTGTCATCAAACCTACCTCTTTTCCCACACAAGCGTGACGGACCGTGACGTGACGATACGATCGAGAGACAAAACTACAGTATTCATAAGGAAAGTGGGTAGTTTAATGAATGTTCTACATAATATCACTTTACAAATAAATAGCGATAAATAGCGAGCTGTATTACCTAAGTCATTATATTTCCAATGAATTTCCAGTGTTTAATTGTAAATATGGTAACATAAAGCGTATAATAAAATTAAACGCAATTTCACTCATAATGCAAATATGGCGGATTCACGCTGATCTTCCATGTCAGCTACGCTCATGTATAGTGCATGGGCAACTAAAAATATTATACCACATGAGTCACTGTGTTACGTGGGGATTTCGTTTATGTAAAGTTTTTATCGCCTATTTCGCAGGACCGTCCAGAAATCCATATGGAGATTGCGCCTTACATGCGACACGGTAATGTACCGATAAAGATAAATACTGTTGCATCAACCAGAAATATCAGCTTTGCTCAGTCACCTGCACTTTGACCACTGATAAATCGCACGTTCAAGTCCTTTCTCAGCTCTCACGCTGTATTGTTTTCATGAACTCATAAATGTAACAGTTTATGACCTTTTGTTTTACGAGAACTAGTCGGAAATCCCGTCAGTAACTATTTTTTTTCGCAATTCAATCATTGAGATTCTGGCATGGATACATCACTTTACAGGCCATTCTAATGAGGAAAGGCGAATTTTCCTTGTACGAAATCTACATGCCTAGGTATGTGGTCATGTCATGAATCAATATTGCAAGCAATGTGGCTGTGTCCGTGCTCTGTTACTTTGATTTGTTGTATGCGGAAATATGGTTTCCTTAGCTCGTGGAAATCCCACCGCAATTTAGATGTGGCTGACTTCCCCTTCCCGTAGTGATATCAACGGTGCTGTAGTTAGGTTTTACATCCTTCCCGAAGTGGTAGGATAACGACAGTGTTATGGACCATAAATGTGATGCCCTATTTAAAAACTATTTATAAGCGGTGGTTGATAGTGACTAATTAGTTATAATTTCTCTCGAGCAGAATTTTTCAAATAATAATGTGGCATAATAATTTTATTACTTTAATTTAATTTATAATTTAATGCTGCATTCTAAGATGGTAACTGGTGGAAGTGGATTAGAAAGCTCTCTCTGCCTCCATGATGAAATGGATTGATCTTTGAACTTGTGCAAGGTCAAGGCATTACAGACATGTTGTAATACTTTCTTAGCAGGCTTATCTAGTAACCGTTAATTCCGTATCTGCAGCGCATAAATATCCAGTACTTGGTAGCTCGCAGTGGTACTATCGGGTAATAAATCCTGATAATCAACGAGTTGAAAGTTTAAAAACTTAACAGGCCATTCCAGTAAATATCTTAGAACTGGGGCGACACGGTCCGCGACTTTTGTTCATTGCGAAAGGTATACAGTCCCAAATACCACTTATAAGTTACAAGGCTCGGTCGGAAAATCCGTTTTTGTTTTATACATTAATTACAAAAATAGTATATGCACGGCGGAATTATAGAATGACTCCAAAGAAACATTTTTTGCCAATACACTTGGTGCATCAGACAACGAGGGTTTGTCATGCGCGTCTCTTAGGTGTAGCTAGCAATTTTTGAGGCAATAAAAGTATCATATGACTAGCGCACCCGTAGCCAAAATTTGGCAAGGTGGCAGCACTCACCAGGGGCCCTTCCATCTTTCCGCCGCGATCAGAAGGTGGCAGCACTCGCACTATAGGGACCCTTCTCCTTCCGGAGCGTTCCAGAGGCTGCGAAAAAGATAAGGCTATATTATTATACGGGGGAATGTATCAGCGACATAGGCGATATTCTTTTGCACACTTTGATTAATGATAAATATTTTACTGTAGTAACGAAGCTCCGGAGACTAGATGGCATTTCGACAGGCCATATTATTCTCCTGTGCTTTCAACCCAGAAGTTGGTCTGAATCACTATGAATAACCCTGTACCGGCAATGAATGAAGTCCAGCGGTCACTGACACTCCTATTTGAATAAGCAAACTCATTGGTTCATATGGCATGAGTATGCTGCATGGGCACCGATTTCATGCCACAAGTATTTGCTCACACAACACAATGGGCCATATGCTGAATAACTTACCGAATTAGTCACCGATAGTCACTCAGTTTTTCAGAAAAACTCTTGATGGATGAATTCATTAGTATAGTTGACATTACAATTTGAACATCCTGTATATGATTAGCCATCATCTGATCTAAAGTGGATGAAGCTCTATACACATCGTTTCTTGACTCTGGCCATTAACGAGACTATTCCAGTCATGTTTTTACTGTCATCCAAGCGTAACACTTGCGTAATCCCACATGCCACTCGCACATCAGGATGCGAATCACTCTCACGTTCGCCAACAATTACGCACGGATTACCTGTGCCCAATAACGACCCTGTAACAACTTTCATAACATTGGAAAAAAAAGTAGTGTAGCAATTTTGTTTACATGGTTCGTACACCTGATGAACTTGACTTTGATTAATTGACTTCCGGAAAATGGCCACACCTCCATCTCCAAATGAGGTCCTTTTCATCCGGCCAAACAATCGCCTATTGGTAGCTGACCCCTCCTTTCCAGGATGATGACGCTCTCGACACGTAGTTTCCCAGGGCTTGCGATACTACGTCGGGATTTCTGGGAATTCCCCCACGTGCAACTCCACCGGGAGATGGCTCTCTGGAGCATAAATGCTGCCTCATAGAAAGGCAAGGGTCCATAGCGTACTCAGCTGCAGTCTGGTGCTCAGCTTCTCATTTAGAGGGAAGGTTCTGCCTGGACCAGCAGGGTGAGTTTTGTCATCTATTGAAAGATTCACGTGAAATCAACAATATTTTGCCCAAAATTCAAATTGGAAAAATTAATAACATTTGCGATTTTTGGCCACTGAGGTTTCAAATGTGAGGTGACTTTGCGGATTTTTTGGTCACTGATTTGTTAGGTAACACATGTGACGGATCCGAAGGGGACTTCAAGCTAATAGGAGGAAACAACCTTGGCCTTGAGTTCATTATAGCGAATAATTTGCCTATAGAAGCGGTATTTGCCCCTAGTCATTATAGTCTTCTCATCCAGTGCAGGACAATCTGATGACATCTCAGATAACATCCATAAAAAAATCAACTTTCACCTACGGGAAAGTGAATGTAACCGTTCTTCAAAGGAAACAGCTTTTTAAACCAAATCTGGAGGTCGCTCTAGTGTGCACTTTGGCCTGTCTCGCGTGTTGAATTTTGCCGGTGCAGATTTTTGCCGTTCTTTGAAATCATAACATCACCATCCTTGGACTTTTTGGAAGGCATCCAGTTAGTGACAGGTGTCCTACTAACCCTAATCCAGCCCCGTACAAGGCGTTGGCCTTTCTTTATGTATTCATCAGGATATCCCCCCCCCCATCTAAACTCCCTTTGTGCATGCAATAGTATCTACTAGTGGTGCAATCCCCGAATTTGGCCTCTCGAGGAAATTACTGGGAATCAGCACTTTTCCGAATAGTCAGGGCCATTCGTGACTTGTGGTAAGAATGGTCCACGTTGACCAGTGTGCGGAACAAAGGGAAAGTAATGTGCCTATTCTATATAAAAAAAACATGGGGATTTCCCAGAGTAAGACGATCAGAATGATTTACAGCGGGTGCATATTTTATATTGAATGAAACTAGGAAGAGGCCGGGCACACTATTTTTTTGTGTGTAAAACTATTGCGCAAGGTCACTCGAGACCTTGAAACTACAACCTCGCATATATATTGCTGCCAGGAATGGCGCGGATGTAATACAGTCGTGGTGCGTGAAAGAGTTGCTGGCAATATTGTTGAGTTATGTGAATGAGACAGGTGATGCTTTTTCATTCATTTTGAAGGTTGTCCGGATGTTTAGGATGGGCTGGGTGGTCACTAGAATGTGACCTTTTGTTAGTTTTCCTGACGCGGCTTTCCTGGCTTATTCGTGCGTTCAAATTTATTGCGGAAGGGGTTATGATCACTTTGGCATTTTCGCGAATGGTTATGCAAGTGTGGTTGGTGGAGCAATAAGTTGAAAATTATTTGTTTAGTGTGGGTGATTATGACAATAAACAAAATGGCACAACTGACCCATATTAGCCCCAAAAAACTTTTCCTTCTTGTTCCAGAAAACGACAGGTGATATCGTGCGAGTTTATACAATAAGTTCTTGCAAAAATACGCTATTTGTACCTAACACTTAATTATTGCCAAGTGCATTGTTCTTACCTTCTGGATCGTGCGCCACGTTTATAATTAAGGAAACCGGTTTCACTTACCTATTGTTTTTCACGCCACGTGTCTGATTATACACTCACAAATTCAGTTTTCCTCCTTCGCATACCATGTAAAACTCTGCCATACAATCAATTCAAGTATGAATTATTATTATTATTATTATTATTATTATTATTATTATTATTATTATTATTATTATTATTATTATTAATGAATTTGCTCCCTTTCCTTGCAGCGAGAATTTTAGCAAACTTGTGACGAGACTGACAAATCACGATGCAGAACATTCTTGTGATCCTGCTTGTGGTTCCTTTGGTCGCTCCTCAGTGCCTAACAAAAAATGATCAAATTACGATCAACAAAAGACCTAGTCCAGAGGTGCTGTCAGCCATACGAAACGGCCAAGTTGACTTCAGCATCGATTTATTCAAGGTAACTACCCAGATTTTCTCATTATTTGATAATGGAATTGTTTTGACTTTTACATAAGGACATGGTGTTGCTTAATAAATTATTATTATCCTATTTTATGGCAAATTATTATAATTTCGACCGTTTTAATTGTAGGAATTGGAAAGGGAAGAATCAACAAAGCGCCCTGGCAAAGAGGGCAACATCTTCTTCAGTCCCGAGAGTGTTCATCAAGCTCTCTTAATGGCATTTTATGGTGCAGAAGGTGAGACTGAGAGGGAACTGAGAAAGCTTCTCCATTTGGGCGATGTGTCTAAGATAGAAGTCTTGGTGGCCTACAAGTTCAGCCTGTTACTCAGCCAAGTAAGTCTACACTTTTATAAATAAGTTAATTAACTTTCAAGACAACGTTTCTGACTAATCATTTCAACTTCAGATGACAGGGCTGAACCAGAGCTACGAGTTGTCCATTGCTAACAGACTCTACTTTGAGCAAAGCCAGGAAATCAGGACATGCACGCAAGATTTCTTCAGTAATGAACTGAAAATAGTGGATTTCCAACACAATGCCGAAGATGTGCGACTTGATATCAACCAATGGGTCGAAACCCAAACCAGAGGCAAAATCCAAGATCTGATTCCTCCTGGTGTCCTCGGACCTGAAACACTTCTTGCTCTGGTGAGCACATTTTTTACTGTATTTTAGTCATGATAAAACAAATGTGACATTTTAATTCGGTCTTTCAGGTCAACAGTGCATACTTTAAAGGCCAGTGGCTGACCAGATTTGAACCTGAAAACACCCGCCTGGAGACCTTCTACATTAGTGATACCGAGCTATCACAAGTGGAAATGATGAACGTAACCGGAAACTTTAGATACTGTAAGTTGTATTTATTATCGTAAATTTCGGACAAAAAAATTTATTTATCTATTTTATATAGATCCATCTGAGGAGCTGGTGGCACATGTGTTTGAGCTTCCATATGAAGGTGAGCACATCAGTATGCTCATCTTGCTGCCACCTTTTCAAACTGGGGGCAAAGGAGAGCGCGAAGTCATGAAGCGACTCAACGGACAGACCATCCGAAATGCCATCAACACAATCAAGGATGTCGAGATGGACAGAATCACAGTGCTGCTGCCAAAATTCCGCCTCGAACAGGAATTTGAGCTTTCACAGGTATAACTGAAGGGTGTCGGACTTTTCGTCCCCGCCGTTTCGCCCCCGGACTTTTAGCCCCCGTGACACTTTCGGATATTACATGTTCGTATAATATTTCAGAGCCTATCGGACCTCGGTGCCTCGAGTTTGTTCGACGCCTCTCGTGCCAATCTGACCGGCTTCTCAACAACTCCTGGAGTCAGTTTCTCAGCAGCCATACACAAGTCCTTCGTAGAGGTCAACGAAGAAGGTACCGAGGCTGCTGCAGCAACTGCCTTACTCCTGTCACGTATCGCACGTACTGACAGTTCAACACTGAATTGCAATCACCCCTTCGTGTTCATCATCTACAGTCGCCTGACCAACAGTGTACTTTTCCTCGGGACATACAGAAATCCAAAGTCATAAATGACGGATTTCATTTCCCACTCATTTTTTTTTTAAAAAAAAGGGTGTTTGAACAGGCAGCTTGGAATGCATTCAGAGAACTCGCCTTGAATAACTCGTACATTGAATTTCACTCGAGTGTGACCTGTTGACTCAAGGTCACACGACAACTGTGTGAAAGCAGCGAGAGGAACTTTCAAATGACGTCAGAAGTGATATCCAAGTCTGTACTGCAACATGTTTCTCAAAAAAAATGTTATAATCCGTGTGGCGCATGGTGTGAAAAAAATACATTTCATTACCAAAGTACTATGTACAATGCTGTAAGTTAGACTGTATTTACTGTAAACCTGACATAAAAAATTCATGCATTTTGTTAAATCAAATCTGTATAAACTTCTCTTGTCGATTAATGAAGTTGCCAAAGGCAGTGCTAATCAACAGACACTGCACCTAAAATCACTCGGATTTGTACTCTTGTTGTATGTATTAAACTATGCATTGTTGTATTAGTTGCCTCTTAACGCATTATCAATGGTACGCTGATGCACAGGGCTGGAGAGTTCCAGAGTTCGATCCCAATCTCTGTCTCTCTCTTTCACTTCGGAGAGATCCAGAACTGTCTCCTGCGGAATCTTAACATGGAAAAATTTATATTGTTGGTGACACTCTAACAGTAAGAGCACTGTGCAGGAAAGTCACCGTTTTTGTAATAATACTAGCATATTATTCACATATATGCTACAGTCATGTGAATGTAAGATCCAAATCCAAAGGAGCCAATTCAAGTCAAGGTTGCCTTTGATTCAGGAAGTGGCATTGCGCCCCCTTAGTTTAATGCGATAGTACAGTACTTCGGTCGTAGTACAAAAACAACCATTTCAAATCAGTTGAGGTCGACATGACTTCCTATTTTCTCAGATAAGACACGGCTGAAAGAGTATACAGAACAATCAAGCACAGTCTAGCATTATAAATATTAGCAGCCTCTTGATTTGATGGATACTTATAGACTAAATGACTAAAAATAAATATTATTTTTTAGCCACATATACAATAGCTTGTAATTTTTTTCTTCAAAATTCCGTTGTAGCGAACAATATTATGAATTTATGCTACCATTCTGCACAACGTGTGATCGCAAAACTTAATGCCACCGCCAACACGTTAGGAATATCTCCACATATGTGCATAAAGTCATGTACCAATTGTAATAACTAATAAGCATAAAAATTATTTATCCATTCTACGCGCATTACATTGCACTTTGGGCAGCCTCGAATATCCCATATACAATATTATAAGTGGAAAGCTTGATATCTGTCAGTCAACCTTGGTTGCCTGGTGCCTTTGTGCTAATATCCTGACGTACAGTCCAGACCTATACTGTGTGTTTCAAAAGTCAGCTTATCGGTGAAACTATCACGGTGGCTAATTTGCACTCGCCAATGTAACCTCATGCCGCTCAACTTTTGAGTGCAATCAGGGATTTCCAATGATGAGTAAAATTCATTCCCAAAATTAAAGATAAATCAGCAGAAACAAATCGTGGGAATTAGAGCAGGCGAAATTTTTACCGATACGAAACTTGAGCCAGGGTTTTTTCTTGTCACTGAATATTTATGATATTCTTATCAGCTGGAGATTAATATATTGCAGTTTTACAAACACTAACACCTCATTTAGATTGAGACAATCTGTCATTGTCATAGTGCAATCACTAAAAAATATATGAGTGGTTTGAAATACCATAATTAATTATGATACATGTTAGTGTGTTAGGTTATTTTGAACGACGAGGGATTGGTGAGTGCAACAGGTAGCTCCAATAAAAATCATAACTTCGTTACGCTGGGATGAGAAATGGCGGTTATAAGTGGCCCACTTATCAGTTCCTTAATACGAATATTTTCATTTTAAACAACCTAAAATAATGATCATGTGGGTGGGAGTAAAATACTAACTACTGTACATTAGAGAGCTCGCAGGTTGTAAGCGATGCGAGAAAAACCATCGTTGACATACTTACACATTGGTTCAAGTGCCACTAATTAAGGCCAGTTTCATTAAGAGATCATCTGTTAATACTGTATAATTTGCCGAATTACACTACTGTTCATCCGGTGGACATTTTTGTCAGAAAAATTTCCAGTTCAGTACATATATGTAAAGTTACGCAGCTACGCTAATTACAGCAAGCTCTACAAACTTATACGCATTATAAATGTCCTGAAAACATATCTTATACTGGCCACAATGCATTTCATTACATATGCTGCTAGTCGATGCTGGAAACAAAGCAATAATTACAGGCTTACAAGTATTATATAGTAATAGTCCAGTTGGATCATTTATTCTATCAAAACGTCCCCGGAACCCTAGGGTCCCATGTGAAATCGCTTTGGGTTCCGCGCGAGATAATCATAATTATAAAAAGGTATTTTTGAGTCATTTTAGAGTTTCATTTCATATGCGTAAATTTATTACGCAAGTACTGCATATACTTGGAAAATTATTCGTATAAAATTAAGTCTTCAATTATTATATCATTTAGAAGTATAATAGTCATAAGATCAATATTTATCGACGTCTATATGGCACCAGTGTGAAACCTCCTAAGTGGTCATTGTACTGGAGCTTTTCTACATAAATAAATGAGTTATTGAACTGGTTCTTATCTGTTTTCGTTTTGTTTATACCGGTATGCGTTATGTACAATATTGCTTATTTGTGTTTTTTGTGTTTACAGATATGGGGTTAATTTTGTGTGTGAAAGAAAACCTCCGTATGAGGTCTCCTGCTGAACAGGCAGTTTGATTTCAGTTTTTTTTGTATTGTCAATACACTTGAAAAAAACGTAAGTTATTTTTTTTGCTACAGAACCAGCCATCAGAAAAATATGTTTTCCTTACATAAGTTTATAAAAGAGAAATAATAATTTTTAGGTATGGGTTTCTTGACACGGGAATATTATTTCAAGGGTTCCACAAGGGTTGAAAGGTTGAGAAACGCTGATGTCATTTGAACTTACAGAGCTAGAACGACTGCAGTTTTTTAGTAACCAGTTCTGGACAATCCCTCAAGTCAATATTGGATCAAGGCTTTTACAATGCCATGAAACTGCAGGCGAGTGTACTCCACGTTTCTATTTTTTTAAACAAGTCCTGAAACTGTTCTCAATACTTTTTCGCAAGGTGTCAACAATAATATTGCTACGCGCCATCATTCACAAATAGACGATATGCGGTAAATACTAATATTGACTCTTCAAAGATAGTGATAAACGACCAACACTTGAGAGTAAAAAAGTAATTGCAATATCTTTCCAGATGCCTCGGCAATGCCTCCAAACAAACATTTGAAAGAACATGCGAGAATTAAAAAAAGGTTATTGCTTGTCACACAGCAGGTTCTTGCACAAGCAATGTGAACAACGCCAAAAAAAAATCGCACTGCAAAGTACAATCACACCTTACAGTCAACATTTGACTATATTCTGGACCCTTCTAAAATGTCCACGGTATTACATTGTTGTCTTGGCAATTGCATTGTTGTCATCACTAAGCAAGTAATGACAACAAAGATGATATCAGTCCGAACTTTTTTTTAAATATTCTAGCTTCACATTTTAAAACATACCTACATAATAATAGGTAATATCTATGTAGGTTTGTATAAATGCGCTGGTCCGTGCATCATGATATTCATTAGAAAGACGTGGCTCGTATTATTAATAAGCTGCAGATGCTAAATAAAAAAAAGTTAAATACATTCTATACTATAGGTGCTATTACTGTATTTAAAAATAAAATTTTATAAGAGAAATCCATTTCATGCTTTAAAAAAGCGCGCACATGTGCCCAGTTTCAATTTTGTAACAAAGCATAGTGATAGCCATTGTTATGCGGGTTGTCTAGAAACACGGGGTTGGCAGGTACGGTTGTTCATATTCTCGAATAGTCACTGCATAGCACGCTCTAGAAAGAGTCCCTTTCCGTATTGACTGATTCCCGCCATGTTGTTCCCCCATCGGCTACGACACAGGTACCTCCCCGGCAGATGTAGCCCCAGTCGGCCCGAAGAGGTCTCGTCCAGCAGACGACGCGTGTTGATCGAGTGTCGTCCAGCCAGAGATAACCCGTTATCTCTCAATCCGTGGGATATGAAAGCACCCGCACAGCACCGGTGCCGGCAGTGTGTGCCAGCAAATCCGGCAGGATGAACCAGACCAAGGAGCATATCAACCCATGCCCGAGACAAAATTGCTCCACAATATCCAAGATCTTCTTTGGGTGAGCATCTATCATTCTTACTTTAAGTCATTGTTAAATCCGTGTCCATGGAATTCAATTTATGACTGAAAAAGTGTGCCCTTTTGGTGCAATTACTGGGAGTTATAAACGGGTGTCACGGAAATAGAGTGGGCTGGAAAGATGCCAGTTTGTGTAACCGGGTCTACTCCTAGACCTATTCTCAAGCGAGCAGCTTCTTCAGTAACTATAGTAAAAGTCGATAAATTTTGGAGGACAGATCTGTATACTTCTACGGTCCTGTGCACGACATTGAGAGGTAGATGACGCAAGCGTCATTCTATAGTGTATCAGCTGGCTTGTTCCCAGTACACCCAAAACTTCATATACAACTGATATGCTTACGCGGATATCATATCGCCTCATAGGCCTCCACTTTGTTATCAATCCTCTCCAACCTGCGATTAATTGGGATCCCTTTATGGAGACTGGCACTGCCTGATGCGTCTGACAAAATCGATGACGTTTGCCAGGAATTAGACGAGTCAGAGAATCAGTTGATCACGTCAAGAATTTTACAACCTTAAATTGAAATAAATCAGCTGGTTCACGTCATGAGGATTAACCATATAATTCCTCGTATAAAATCAATTAAATTTAAATTCGTTTCAAATACTCTGAAAAAGCTGCATGAGTAGCAATACTGAATTTGCAATTAACGTACGAATATAAACGATGGATTATATCGATTTCCAACTAATCATGGCATTGTCCAACTCTGGTTATCATCCTGGAATAATGCAAACTAATTGCTTCATTCATGATGATTGTTACTGTAGAATAGTCCACTGAGCATTATGTACAGATCATGTAAAATCTGACAGCTTCATTACGCGTCACATTATGGATTATGATGTTCCCGTCGGCAATGGATGCACCTGTCAGCATCCTTGTTTATAAGTAACTTGCAGTTGACAGCTTAAACCTGTAAGCGCAATCGTGCTGGTGCAGAAATGTATTGCGGGAGCTTCTCATTGGGACTGTCATCCTTTTGGGGAATCTAGTTCTAGAATGAAGTGTTAAAGCCCAGATTGGCATAACTTGAGGCCTAATACCATATAATACCTGATCTTACTGGTAACTTCAAGATGATAATATATAGGAATTAATGATCCAATTTTGCTCGCAAAAAAGTTTAAAAAGGTAAAAATGCTTAATTTGAAATTGCAATTTTGCAATTTCAAATCAAGCATTGTCCTTGAGAGGACAAAATGATTCATTTCACTTCGTGATAACTGATAAGTTTATCCCTTCCGCTTACTTTCCGTTTGCAACCCGCACAATATATTTATGTATTTTCATTGGGCCTGCAGATCTGCACATTTCATACGTATCGTAGAAGATTTTTTCTGTCACTACGCATATTAAGCATTCGCCATTATTTAATCAGCGACTTCAGCTGTGCCCTTCATTGATGTCATCGTGCACAAGTGCAACAACATATGGGGGATATCAAGTCATTACTTAGACGTCTCATACAAAAATTATTATAAAGTATTATATTGTGCATGTGATGCAGCTGTTCTACTTAGAAGTTATAAATGATTTAATCATCAACGATAATCTGAGGCCGCATAAACCCATAAGGCAATAATTGATTCCGTTACCCAAAGCTCGGAATAATAATAAAAACGTGCGTTGCGCCATAATCACAGAATCACCCCCATTTCACCAGCAGTGTGCAGCACGTAGCCTTCGCAACAACAGGTGATAATCGTAACTGGTCGGGGCTGCTTCGTAATCACAATGCCAATATCGGTAACTGCTCCACTCTCCGCAAAAAAAAATATATACATGTTTGAACGGGAATGATATACAACCATATAGGACTGTCGTTAAATCAGCGACGCCCATTGCTCATGGCGAGTAAATAAGCTATATCATTTTGGTCTGTTACTAGGGAAGGGTTTTCCTGACAGTCCAATCCAGAGACTGAAAGAAAAATTGGCATTTAAATGATTGATCCAAGCCATCGAGAGTTTGCTGATTTGCATCATAAATGGCCATAACTGAGCAATAACAGTTACTTTTTGTGACTGTCGTATACTATTGTTCCCCTCAGGAGAGAATGTACGTGATGGATAATGTCGCAGATGTCTGGAAGTATAATGGTGCACCTTTCAGCTGCAAAAAATTATCTCGTCACACAGTAGGCAGAATCCAGAAAAATCCGAACGAAATTTGTTAGGTATGACCTTGACATTGGCATACATTACACAACAAGGGATTGGGACACATTAAGCAGGGCTTGTTTATTATGTACTTTTTGCAAAGCCCTTCTGGGGTAATGCAATTTTTTAAAAAAATGTACTTTTTGCGTACTTGAAACCGTCATGTGATCACATGTCGAAAAGCTCTCGGTTTAACTTAAAAGAGGACATTTTTCGCAGACTTCTAGACTCAGATCCTAAACGTATGTTACATAGTTCGTACGGATGAGAAGAAGTAAAAAAATGACACTATTTCTGATTCACACTTTTAAGTTCCTGAACACCAGTATTCAATTGCTGATTGTTGACAAGCTGTTTCCCAGACTACCCTATACCATCCTACTGGTAATGGTTGGAAGGGTAGAACCAACAATCAACTAACAATCATCTAACGTCAACAAACACCTCTACAGGTGTGCTGTGGCATTCAGTTAACAGAGAAGTGCCGAATATTCAAAGATTAAATGATTCAGCCGGATGAGCCACAGCATTTCTTATTCATGCAATAACATACAGTACATTATTTATGGATTTATAGCTTTTAGAGTTTTGGCCTAACTGACCTCAAAATCGGATTCAGCGACCTCGATAACATATAGAAGAACTATTTCACACATAAATTATGGTTACTTCATGAGATATTATTTTCTTTCGCTTTTTTTCGAGATCCGTCTTACTGTGCGTCAGTGCGTTCATAAAACAAGATCTTTACTAAAGTGATTCATACATTTGACGCAATAAACCAACTACAGTTCGTTGTAACTCGGCTGACATGGTTGTATACCTGACAGGTTATCATAACATTCAATATTAGTATTTCAATCAGCGATTAACTACTCGTTCAACTTTACCCCGTATAGGCTACTTCTCAAGCTCAATATTGGCCGGTAAAGTCCACAACTTGAAGGAACAATACTGTATTAATATGATCCTATCCGACGCGACGCTCATTTAATTCTGCAGCCTCAGAGCGATAACACTGTTGCCTGACGATAAGGAACTATCTCTTTGTGTTCATGCTAAGTACTTTTGGAAGCACTATAGATGGTAAGTAGCATTTAAAGCTGCAATCTCTGACAAGTGGTGTCTGCATATTTATCTAATTGGCAATGTAAATCAGGATGTTACAAGCCATTAGGCCGAAATATCCTCCACCCACAATAATGATTTGAAACTATATAAATGAGAATGTGCTCTGCAAAAAGGATAGTTACAACCAGAGCAAGGACTATTTATCATCATTACGATACAGGGACGCACAGTTGGTTAGTCTTATCGTCAGTTTCATGCCCTTGAATGGATACGCAACATATTCGCACCTGTAGCCCTATATCCAGATCACAATGTACAATAAGTTTCCCAGTCTATACAGTAACTTTTCTCGCTTTTTTTTGAAGGAATATTGCGGAAATCATTCTGGTGTAAGTGGAGTGTGAAATCCTAGGGGTACTCCCAGTAGACTCAAGGCGAGACTCGACCCAAATCGCTCGAGTGGAATGATCAATTTGTCATCGGCTCACACACTTCATTGGAGTTCCTGACGTGCTTTGAATGAAAATAACCGGTACCGACTGCAAGTTAGGAAATGAACATCGCTGTTTCCTCCGCGACTTAATTCCTTGAAAATCCACAGTGAAGGTATGCACATATTGCTTCACGAAGGTACTGGCCAGCTGATCCTCTGACGAATTTAACTGTCCTTTCCTTTCGCAATATTTGCATAGCCCTCGTTGTATGAAAAGATTACTACGAGACGCAAATCTGGGAAGAGAGCAAAAGTTACAACGTATTATTTGAGCGTAAAATTTGGTACACTTAAGACAAAAAATTGCCCCCATCCACGTCATTGGGAAACACCTGCCCAGCATGAATTTGAGTGTCCTCTCCCTGACGGAACCATATCAAGAACTTCCAATCAATCAGTTCTATACAATCACGCAGGGTTACTGGCAAAGGAAATATTTCCTTCAAACGACTAAACGAGCAGGGCCACTGTCCTGTCCTTGCTGTATGCAAACTTGCATGACAATTGCAACACATGCGTGGCATCAGGGTTTGTTGGCCACCACAGAGCTGGTGTACAGCTGTCGACCCTCGACACTCTCAGATGAGCTCCGCCTCAGAAGCCCACCACACAGTCCGTCTTATCTATCCAATCTTTCCCATTTTCGTAACCGTCACCAATCCGTCTACGAAAAATGCAAATGTGTAAAATGCTATTTGACAAGTTCGAGGCAGGTCGCGAGCACTATCCAAGAAGTGGTCATCCGGTCCAATCTGCTTCTATTCTATCCCAGCTTTTCGTCTGGTGAGATCCGACCATAACCGCCATCAGAATAAGTTAGTGTGACACACTAAATTCGCAATTTGTGCATTCCAGGTGGGTCAACCCGTTGTTCTGGAAGGGATTCAAAAAGGACCTCAACGAACCGGATCTGTACAATGTTCTACCAGAGGACGCCTCTCAGAAGCTGGGAGACGATCTGGAAAGGTGAGTCACATCTTGAATTTATGCCTTACCATAATAATTATAATAATGGTATATTGAAGGAAGTTTATATTCTTCCATGACATGATGATTTTTTTATTGTTACAATTCCCTTCGCAGAGAATGGGAAAAAGAGTTGGAGAAGTCCAGAGACCCCAACAAAGAGTACAAACCCAGCCTGACAAAAGCCCTGGCCCGAATAATCTGGGGCAATTACCTCATGCTTGTACTGGTCTCACTTTTTGAAGAATGCGTCACGAGGTGAGTGGCACCCTCATTTATATGGGCTATGTATACCTGTAACATAAGGGAGTTGTAATCACCTGAACTTACTGATTGCAGAGTCCTTCAACCCATATGCTTAGGATTGCTCATTACATACTTCACGGAATCAGGCACACATGACATAAAATACGCGTATTACTACGGCACCGGTGTTGTTGTAGGAGGAGCCTTCTACATTATGACCCATCACCCATTCTTCTTTGGTGTTCAGCATGCAGGGATGAAACTCAGGGTAGCATGTTGTTCGCTTGTGTATCGAAAGGTAAGACCTTCACACAACCATTTCTTCACATACTGCGCTTCCCCCACATTTTGGTCTGTGTTACATTATTTATTCATTATGTTTTTATCGCAGGCCTTGAAGCTGAGTAAAGGCGCTTTGGGAAGAACTAGCATAGGCCAGATGGTGAACCTTCTATCCAACGATGTAAATCGCTTTGACCAATCGGTCATTTTCCTTCCGTACCTGATAGTGGGTCCTGTTCAAACAGCCATTGTGACGGCTGTCTTGTGGCAGAAGATAGGCATCTCATGCCTAGTTGGAGTCGCTGTGCTGATACTCTTTGTGCCTTTTCAAAGTACGTCTAAAGTTAAGCATGGGCTCAATAAATAAGCTAATATATTCTGAGCAAAACTATCACCCGGGTCGTAATTCCAGGTTACATGGGCAAATGGTTCTCAAAGCTTCGGTTTAAGACTGCACTCAGAACAGATGAAAGGATACGCCTCATGAATGAAACAGTTTTGGGCATGCGAGTCATCAAGATGTACACTTGGGAAAGTTCCTTCGCAAAACTCATCAGCACAGCGAGAAAGTAAGTGAAGAACTAGTGAAATGCTCAGAAATAATTACTTCTTGTTAAAATGTACTATCTCTCTTCCAGCCAGGAAATAGGTGTGATCAGAAATACATCACACCTACGTGCAGTCAATATGAGCATGTTTTATGCCTCCAGCAAACTGATCATCTTCCTAATAATACTGTGCTACATGTTTCTTGGACATCTTGTAACAGCCAGTATGGTAAGTAGGCCTGTGTAAAGCTGACTAGTTCCTTTCCCTCGATATGACATGCATTTAATTCCAGGTGTTTGTTACCACCGCACTTTTCAACAACGTCCGCTTAATAATGACCTTATTTTTCCCATCGGCCATTCAACAAGCTGCAGAAACTTCAGTTTCAATTAAGAGATTGGAAGTGAGCACTTGCATTTGCATATCATCTCTTGCATGTGATATGGTTCAGACTCATTTTAAAATTCAAATTTCAGAATTTTCTACTAATGGAAGAAAGAAAAGAATTGGAGGGAAAAAATCCATTAGGATCATCCCTCTCGGTATCTAACAGGCCCACTGTGGACCAGCGTGGGGTGTGGATGAAAAACTTTACAGCAAAGTGGAACCCTGATGTTGAAGATGACACACTTACCAACATTTCGTTTACGGTGCGACCAGGTCAACTTTTGGCAGTTATAGGCCCTGTTGGTTCAGGAAAGGTGAGCATATTATTTTCTCTGCAGTTAGATAAAGTTAATTCATTGTAATAAAACCCTGCTTTATCATATCATAGGGATCCCTTCTCCATGCAATTCTGGGGGAATTGCCAGCCACAAGTGGTTGTGTCCACACTACAGGAAGAATAGCCTACACATCCCAGGAGCCATGGGTTTTTGCCAGTTCAGTGAGGCAAAATGTGACATTTGGAGAGGAGTTCAATGAATTTAAATACAGAAAAGTTGTTCATGCTTGTGCGCTTGACAAGGATCTCATCCAGCTTCCATATGGAGACAGAACATTGGTTGGAGACCGAGGCATGTCCCTAAGTGGAGGGCAAAAAGCCAGGGTTAATCTTGCCAGGTACGTTAGTCCACAAAAAAATTAACATTCCAAGTAACTCTGGTCCTTAGATTTAAAATTTCCAAAAAACACAGACCAATTCAATTACACTATTGAGAATAGTTCACCCCAGTAATGCAGATGCATAATAGTATTGGGCATGTACGGGATAATGTGGTGATTTAATGCTAATACATAATGTCAATTCTCTGTGTTCATGTGAATAATTGTCTCAGGGTTATCTCATTTCCCTTTGCAAACAAAATCAGCATTATTCCCATACTCCAAAATCCATATCATTATCATTCCTGTTATTTACATGATATTGACCATTTTGGAACACTGGATTTTCAGGGCAGTGTATCTGGATGCAGATGTCTATTTGCTGGATGATCCTCTCTCAGCTGTTGATCCTCATGTGGGACGCCACTTGTTTGAAGAATGTATCATGAAGTACCTGAAAACAAAGACAAGAATCCTTGTCACTCATCAGCTTCAGTTCCTTAAAAAGGCAGATCAAATTATCATTCTAAGAAATGTATGTATTAATTTACAGCACAATTATGTGATGTTTTGACAATGTGACACATAAGAAAATACCTTCAGCTATTGTATAAAATTATGCTTACTTCTTAGGGGCATGCAGAGGTGCAAGGAAGTTTCAATGACCTTGTCAACAGTGGAGTAGACTTTGCCAAACTTCTAAGAAGAGAAGAAGAGAGAACTCGACGAGACACTGCCACAGGGGCTATTCCATCATCCCCAACTACTGAAATGCCTAAAGAACCAGACACTCCCACCCAGATTGTGTCTGAGGGCAGCCTTTTTGGACCTTCTCTAGTGAAAGACCCGTCTTCCATGTATCAGTCATATGACGGGGTAAAGTTCCTCCTTTATTACACTAGTACTATGTAGGCCTGTACAGGGAATACCTGCAACACAGTAATATTCATTAATTTCTAGGGTGAAATGTCATCAGATGGTTCAAAGGCAGAAAGAAAGGACGAACCTAAGCAAGTCGAGGAGCAGCGTACCAAAGGAGGGATGGGAATTGGAGTTTATGGCAAATACCTACATGCTGGAACACCTTGGTTTGTCCTTTTTCTGATCCTGCTAGCAAACATCATCACACAGGCCTTATACAGTGGCGGTGATCTGTGGCTTGGCATATGGTAAGTCATAAACACTTTACACGAAGAAAATTGAAGAAATTATTCTAATATTGCAACATTTCAAATTATTTCAGGACTGACGAGGAGGACCTGTATAACCGAACTAATCATCAAACAACTACAGGGCCCTTTCACCCCAGTCACCCCAGTTCATTAGGCACAACATCAAGACTCCAGTCAACCGTGCCTCTTGGAAGTACCGTGACTCACTCAAGTCTAAAACCATCCGTAACACCAATACCGCCACCTACAGCAGCTCTGTTAGAGTTTGCATCAAGCACAACTCAATCTCTGTTGGAGTCATCTCTGTCCTCTACCATTACAACCCCACTGAACACAACAACAGCTTTTCCGGGAAGCACCAGCACTGCAGCCTACGAAATGCATTATGATCGCTACCTCTATCTGTACATTTACGTTGGCCTCGTACTAGGACTGGTTGTCATGTCGTTTGTGAGAACTTTATGGTTCTTCAAGGCATGCATGGACTCTTCAGAGAATCTTCACAACAGCATGTTCAAGGGGATAATCAAAGCGCCAATACTTTTCTTTGACACCAATCCTGCAGGTTAGTAATTTCAAGCATCTCTCAGTATTGTGTGACAAATGACAGAGTTTTTCAAACTGAATTTACAGGAAGAATATTAAATCGCTGTGCCAAAGATATTGGCTCAATAGATGATTACCTACCACAAACATTTTATGATGTGTTGGAAGTAAGAAGTGAAAAAGAAATTTAGCTTCTTCATAACTAAAATAAAGCACCTTCTATGCATGAAATAGGTGATATGTCTTGGCTGCTCAAAGTTTACTGCACTTTTTATTCTCGCTTGCAGTTTAACAGTAACAATAAATTTCTTGTGATGAAATTACTCATGCAAATTGAGACCCATTACTGATTTTATATTTCATTTTTATGTGTATGTTGCTGTCACATGCAATGTTAGCATGCACTTGTTGCACCCATCTGAACCTGCATGCAATTTGTCATAAAGACATTGAGTAACAAAATATGATAACATGCCATTCTTAAGCTAGTATGCGTCTGGTATTTCATAGGCTTGTACAGTAATTGCTACTGAGTGTACATGTATATACCATTACTAAACTCAAGGTACTTGTAAAAAGGAATAAGGGCTGGCTCATCTTGTCTATGACATTACATGTATCTTTTCCTTCCAGGCCGCATTTTGAATCGCTTCAGCAAAGATATAGGACAGATAGATGACCTGCTTCCCCCAACACTTTTTGATGTTATTGGTGTAAGATTTATTTTTCTAATTCTTTTCACTTTCACATCAGTAAATTTCAGTTCTTTACCGCTCTTCTTGTGACTCATTGTTTCTGCACAAGGAATTATTATTATTGTTCACTTAGGACTTAGGTGAACTAATTTGATAATGCCACATATTTTGATATTTAAAGCAAAGTGATATACTCTATAGAATTCTGTCAAGATAGTTTCATAATAACGAGGTGTTTGATTGGTGGAAGTAGAGTAGCATGTTGCATGGCAATTAGTATTTTGATATAACAACAGTACCATGTTTTGATACTAGCATGCTTTGCATATCATATTCTGCATGGCACACCTACCGCATAATATTTGTAAATGCTTCAACTGCTGATTATTATTATTACCACATTATATCATAACGGATTGCTTTTAGAGATTTTTTCAAAGGTTGTAGCTATTTGTTTATTTCATTCCAGATATCGCTCAACATCCTTGGGATAGTTATTAATATCTTTGTGGTAAATTACTACCTCACACTCCCTACAGCGATATTTGGGTTAGTGTGCTATTTCATGCGTGTTTATTATTTACGCACTGGAAGGGATATCAAGAGGTTGGAAGGAATAAGTGAGTTTCTTTCTAGGCACACATACTCTGTTGCTTCCTGCAAATGCTGCTGTTTCATTTACATGGTGCTTTGCATGTGAACGAAAAGTTTGTGTGTTTTTGCACCAGATTTATGCAATGATTTTTTATTTTATTTGTGCTTTACATGTGCTGTGATGTATGTCTCCCTGTGAGCTTTTCTTAACTACAATTACAGATCTACACCCAATGTCTTGGAATTCTGGTATTAAATGCCATTTCAAATGTGTGGGTCATTCCTCCCACACTTGCCCTGATTGCTGTATTCTTCCTCCTGCGTTATTTTGCCTTTCAAACTATTCGTGATGTTAAGCGCTTAGAAGGTCTCAGTAAGTTATTGTGTTTTTTTGCTCAGTTTTTTGGCATGATTATGCTCCTGCTTCCTTTCACATAATTTTTAACCGTAATGCAATTACCCAGGCAAGTGTTTTTTTCATGCATCAAATGAGTAATAAATTACTGGATCTTGTTTCAGCTCGAAGTCCTGTATTTTCACACTTGAGCACAACCCTTCAGGGACTGACAACTGTCAGAGCATTTAAAGCACAAGGAATCTTTAGGAAAGACTTTGACAGTCATCAAGTGAGTTGAGTTTCTGTCACTAAATGTAAGTGCAATGTATTACATGTGAGGATCCCCATAAGTGTAAAAATCTGGTTGACTTTCCAAAGGTTTGTGGGCATAACATATGACAGCTATATATATTTCTTCATAAACTGCACTGAAGCCAAACTGGTTGTTAAATTGAAGATGCTCATTTCAATTATATTTGAGAACTAACATTACATTATCTTAAATAGGATCTACACTCCTCAGCTTGGTACCTATTCCTGTCAACAACTCGTTGGTTTGGTGTCGTTTTAGACTGGGTGTGCACTACTTATCTTGCACTCGTAACCTACAGTTTCATAGCAATGAAAGATATTATGAGTAAGTTTCCATTAAAAATAAATGTTAAAACCAGATGCGACTCTGAACTGCTTTTAATGTACCTCATGAATTCTTTTCCTCTCAGATATTCACGGAGGAGATGTGGGAATGGCCATTTCTCAAGCAATGATGCTGACAGGTACCCTTCAGTGGGGTGTCAGGCAGTCAGCTGAACTGGAAAACCAGATGGTGTCTGTTGAGCGTGTGCTTGAATATACCAAAGTTGATACTGAAGCCAGCCTTGTGTCTGACCCAGGTATGCATTCTATTTATAATGGTAATTTTATTTCTATGAATAAGTCACAGATGGCACGTTGAGAGGAAATCTTCATATTTAATTATTTCTCTTTGGTGATAGACAAAAAACCACCAGTAGGGTGGCCGTCACACGGACAAATTCAATTTGAGAACATGTCTTTGAGCTATGGAGGTGAAGCTCCTGTCCTAAAGAACTTGAACTGCAGCATGAGACAAAAGGAAAAGGTACTTCAATTCCGTTTCAATGATTTTATGGTGAAAAGTAAATTATGACCATCTTCTCTTACATTATTGTTTTTCATCAGGTTGGGATAGTAGGACGAACTGGAGCTGGAAAGTCATCCTTACTTGCGGCCCTTTTCCGGATGACTGAACCCGAAGGAACCATCTACATAGACGGCATTCCAACCAAGGATGTCGGTCTTCATGAGTTGCGTGGAAAGATCTCCATAATTCCTCAAGACCCAGTACTGTTCACAGGAACCCTGCGTGCCAATCTGGATCCATTTGATGAGTTTGACGACAATGCCTTGTGGAACGTCCTGGAAGAGGTTGTACAATACTTAGAAACTACTCCCAAATTTGAGCCACCCTAACAACAAGTCATTGTAGGTAGAGTTGAAAAGTGCTGTGGAAGATTTGCCTGGTGGACTGGTGAGCACCATGTCAGAAGGCGGAAGCAATTTCAGTGTGGGACAAAGGCAGCTGGTGTGCTTAGCACGAGCTATATTGAGAAAAAACAGGATACTGGTGCTTGATGAAGCCACAGCAAACGTGGACCCCAAGTATGGCTGAGTTATTGAGTTATTGATACCAGCACTTATAAGCTCATTATCATTGTGGTTATTCTCTTTCAGGACAGATGCCTTGATTCAGAACACAATCCGAAACAAATTCCAGCAATGCACTGTTCTGACCATTGCACATCGGCTCAATACCATAATGGATTCAGACAGGGTGATGGTTATGGATGCCGGAAGGATCAAAGTATGATTAATAACATATTATGCTGATAAAATGCTGAGTATCCTTTTCTTGTCACCATGTAGGAATTTGATGAGCCACATATATTACTGAAGGATAATCATAGCCTGTTCTACCAGATGGTGCAGCAAACAGGGAAGGCAACTGCTAATTACTTGGCCAAAATTGCAGAAGAGGTAAATTACTAATAAATAAGTCATGAGTGACAATTGACATTAACATTATATTTTTTTCCAGAGCTATTTGGCACGCAAAGAAGGTTCACCCAGAAGCTCAATTATTAGACAGAGCTATTCCAATGGTGGTAATGATGATTTGAATGTAGCATTCGAAAATCCTGCCTACACTCATGATGATGGTGAAACTGTGATACAGACAACTAACTTGTGAAAGTCATCATCATGAGATGAACATCTCAAGAAGTCTGTAGTTATTTAATACTGAGTCTCAGTAAGTATGGTATAAAGCTGGCAGTTGGAACCAGTATGACATTAGATGATGCGCAGGTTGAGGCAATTGATTTCGCACTTGGAAGTTGCGTAATTGAAGTATTTTTAACAATGACTCACACATATGAGTACTTATAATACCGGTATGTATTCTTGTTTGGATATGCTGGACCAAGAAAGAGTCATTTATTTTTTGTAGGTGCCATCAGGCATGACATTATGTATACTCTCTCAGTAATTTTAAGATCTGGGAATGTTAATATTTATAAACCAGTTATTGTAACGATGTGTGTTGTATCTTTTGTTGAACATTCCTAGAAAAATGTTCGGATACTTTATTTATTTAGTGATCATCATTATCACATGCCTATAGCCAGCTCTCTACGTAAACAAGTCCTATGAACTGGAAATAATTTGTGATAACAGATTGTGATCAATATTTGAAACTGTAGTACTTCCAGCCAATGGTTGTGTGATATTTTCTGTGTAACAGTCATGTCAGAAGACAAACTGCATAAGAATAAAACCTAAAGCCAAGACCAATCTTATGTGCACATTGAAATTAACAGTATGAACTTTTAGTCAACTCAGGTTGAAATATCGCACTCGATGTAGCAGCTTACTTATTTATACATACGGGGGTGGATTCATCAAATGTCGTAACTCAAATTTTCGTTGTAACCGGTAGTAACCATAGTTACTAATAATTAACTAACTATGGTTACGACCGGTTAAGACGAAAATTTGACTTACGACATTTGATGAGTCCACCCCAAGAGTTGGGATTGTAAATACACTACTGAACTTAACATTTGGAAGCTATATTTGCAAACTTAATGCAAAAGAAAGGTCCATGAATATATCGTTAGGTTAAAACTTGTTGAACCTTGTAGCAGATGGGATTATATTGTGTATTAATGTTAACCTTGAATATAAATAAATAATTTAATAAGAAATGCAATAACGATGCATTTTATCATTGCACTTCACCCCTGATCAACAGAATAAGCAAGATTCCAAAATGAAGGCTCTGCAAGCTGAACTCCTGCTAAATACCACTTCTAGGAGACATGCACCCAACCATCTTGCATGCTTGGTTTATTCCAGTACACTACCAGGTCGCCGTCATAAATGCATGAATAAAATAAAGTGCCTCTTGTTAGAGAACCGAGTTACGCCCAGTGCCGTCTTACCGTATGGGCACGATGGGCACTTGCCCGGGGGCCCCAGGCGTTTAGGGGCCCCATGCGACTAGCTGTAAAAAAAAAAAATGAAAAAAAAATGATTTTTTTTAAAATTAAAAAACCGTACGATCCTATATACTAGAGAACTTGTACTCTAAAATTAGAAAATTAAGAGTAATTTTATTCAACTCATCATTAGGACCAGAC
>KZ538872.1:4597-43476 GCA_000934665.2 Catajapyx aquilonaris | reverse complement strand
TTTTTTGCAGAACTGTGTAATTTTTGAACCTGGGGTTTTGGTCAATATCTCGTCAACGGTGCAAGATATCGCAGAAATAACGACATTTCACCCCCAACGGGCCACAACTTTTCATGTTTAGGCCGGGTAAGTGTACCCGCACACCAAAAAATGAAAACCCGTAAGTTGCGTCATAAACGCCCCTGGCGGAGACGTAGGATATTAACCCACATGACTCAAATTTTTTACCTGTCAAAAGGATCACCCAACGCAACTTTTTTTCACTAGCGAACTACAACTTTCGAAAAAAAGTGTTTTTCGAGCCGCCCTAATGTACACATTAGCATTATTTTGTGATGCATGTCATATTGATGGTTAATGCTGACATGGATAACATGCTAAGCACATTCTACTAATATTGTGATCTGCATAGTAACACAGTGGTCTAAAAGTATTTTCAGCTATAATTTCTGGACTTCCATTAGGTCAAAGTGGGACAAGTGCACCTTGTTTTGTAACGGATCACTTTCAATCATCTGTTGCTTTCCACCTATTCCTTGCATATGAATGAAATTTTTCCTGCAGTTACTCTATCTGGTTCATTACAGACACTGTATGATGGAAAATGATTCGTGACAAAGTGTTTCTTAGACTAAGACAGCAACAATGTAATCACGTGTGGGATGTGCATTTCCCCAGGTACAAGGGATTAGAGCCCACAGCCTAAACCAATAATATTATTCCTGTGACCCATGATACTGTACCGTATGCCTGCTGCAAAGGGGCTACTGTCACATTACCAGAATCTGAGCTAAAATGTGCAATTTACATAATTATGGCATCACCATTTGCTTAGGAGGTACGAATTTAATGGTGAATAACTGCATCTTGTCAGTGACGGGTGAGAAAATGACCATGGAGAACTAAACTTAAAGTATTCCTGGTTCCATTTACGGCTGAAATATACATCAATGATCCCAGAAACACCATGCTGACTAAGTTGGGTGAACACTCTACAAATATAAGAGAATTCTTTTTGCTTCACTTTCAATAGTTGAAACTATTTTTTCCCGGTCAACTGTGACATGTCCCACTTCTCCGGCATCCCACCCTCCAGTCATTCCCTGACACCTACCAGCAGGGACGTACCCTATTAATTGTCTTCGATCTAACATCCACCTGTGTCACCACAGCTTTCCAACACCTTCAGGTGGCAGTGGACAGTTTTTATGGGTTCCATAAAAATCATGTGACAGTGGTTGCAAACAAGAGGACTGCTATCAGCGAGTCTGACAAGTAGCACTATTCGCGTTTGATAATGGGGCAACTGATCAAATGGCAGAGGAGGTTGGGGATACCAACGAATGCTAGAAATTACATGCCAGTCATTCGAGTGGTTTTTAAGGTACATTACAGGGATACCTCATTTTATGGGGTTTTGCTAATATTTGCTTTGCATAAAATTAATTTTTATTACCTTCAGAGCTTACCTAGCTAGCCCTTGCAGTGTACGTGCACATCAGCTGAGGATTATTTAATTATTTTTTCTTCCGCATGTTTTTTTTTGCCTAGAGCTGTTGTCTACTTAATACGTATGACACTATTACGAATTAAGTTCCTTTAAGAACACAAAATTAGAGGAGAGCCCTGTGATCTTATAGGTTAGCTATAAAAATTGTACCACAATGTTCCATTTTTGACATTGTTCGGCCGTTTTCTGATAGCCAAGTATTGTGACAATAAAAAAAGGTTGAATGTCACTGCTCAATGACTTATATACCCTTATTTACAACAAATTAGGTGTGGTACAAAAATGTCGAATGTCATAGCATAACAAAACAAGGCAATTCATTGCTAAGTGTGATTGCTTACTAAATTTATAATAACATCAGTGGACCATTTTAGGATGTTGCTGTTCCCTTGTACTGGACCCGACTGGACCCATTCACTCTACATTATGTAAAGGAAACATTACACTGGCTGGGAATATACAATGCACTCCCAATTCTTATTTGTGCTCATTAATGCACAGGTATGCCTGGATAAACGGGAAAACAAGGGTAATAATCTGAAAATGGACCTACTATCCGTTTATTTAATAAAGGTCCCTGTGTTTGACTCGAAACAACTCCCACGAAAATGATCCAAAAAATAATGTTACACAGGGTGTCCACAATGAACCTCCCTAGTATCAACTTGCTACTATTAAGCAAGTTACTGAACCATGGTGTCGAAATTATTGTGCAAATGAGAAGAGACACTCATCAAGTTTGCGTAAAAAAATCAGTAGCCTTCCACATGTGCTCCTTTAGTAGGAAGCACAATTTTAAGCCAATAATCTCAGACCCCAAGGTTCTTTCCAGCAAGTCAGGGGTGATGGAGGACACGTCATTATTTGGGCTGTTCACTTTAGTTGCATAGACTCTGTCTTGGAGTTGCAGAAACGCGTAACGTCCAGTATGTCCAGCACTTCTGTGATAGCCGGTGCCTGTGGACTGGTGGTTAGCGCGCTCACTTCTAGTCCCAAAGTTGTGGGTTCGAACCCGGCCGAGGTCGGTGACTTTTCTCTGGGTGGTAGAAAAGTGAGAGTGTGCCTTACTTCAGAGGAGAAGTAAAGCCGTCGGTCCTGTGTGCTTGTGACATTGCGCGAGTGCACGTTAAAGATCTCCAGAGTGGCCAAATTTCCAGGAGGAGGACCACCCCCTGGCGTAGGTGTTGAGCCTTGCGGGAGAAATAGGCAGACGTTAAGCCCCACTGATAAAGCACATCTGTGATCGACTACACCTCGGCTAATCACCACACAACTTGCATTTTTCCCTCTGCAGATGCTATGTTTGCATCTACCGACAGCATCCCTCACAGGAGCACCACTACATCACATAGGCTGATAACGGGGTATGAATTATTATTACACTACAAATTTTAAAAGTATTGGTTTACTTAGTTTAATAGGAAAGTGCCCAGCCCGCTTTCTGGCGGGAATACATGGCGACACTTTTAAATACTTTTAAAAATATATTGTAGTGTAATAGAGCACAGTTTAATTTTATCACATATTTCTGGCCTGCCATCGATACATTCGCAAAGTAATTCGGATTATAAACGGTCGAGATAACAGAGGTGCGCAATTAACTTAATTATGATTACCCAAATGGCGATTTCTAAGTTTCAAATATAACATTAGATAGACAAAGATTTGCACTATCCAGGGTTCTCAGGGGCATTCTTTTGGCCTCCGAGAAGTGTCAGAAAAATATTCATTTTGCAGCGTAACGCTGGCAACTAGTCTGATCATGACACCTTTCCGCCTTCTTCTTGCAATAAAAAATGGAAAGAGTAATCCCTACTGGCGTGCGGGAGGCGGCAGGGTGAGTGGTGGCCGCAGGCAGCTTGGCTGTGTTGCAAAGGCAAGGCTGCAAGGATTGATTTTTTGGATTTTGGAAGGGGTGTGCTGTACCAACCTAACCTAACCAAGCCTAACCTTCCTTCCTTGCGGATACAGACCTATCTTCTGCCATACAGACCTATCTCCAGTGGATACACGCCCATCCTTTATCCTTGCCTTTGCCACACAACCTGCTGCCTGCACGTCAGTAAGGGCAACTGTATCCTAAAAAATTACTCACTGATGATAGGAAACCAACTCGCATATACGAGTATGTAACTTGGATTTAAACAAGCTTTCCCACGATATATAACATTAATATTTTGGATCATTTTTGTGGGAGTTGTTTCGAGTCAAACACAGGGCCCTATATTAAATAAACGGATAGTAGACACCATTAAAATGAGCCATTCAGAGGTATTAATTATTTAACTACTATACAGTGTGTATCTGCATTATTAAACACAGCTTAATCAAAATAATGAAACTTACCCTATATATTATTTTAGTTTGTCTTCTGGAAAAAGTTGGGTTATATTTCTTTGATTGCAAGACATGGTGCCATTCTTTCTAAATTCTATGTAAAAATTTTCTTGGTGATTTACACATAATAATCCATTCTTGGATAATCACGAGGCTAGTGTAGAAAAAATGTGCACATTTGACAAATTTGACAAACTTAAAAACATTGCTTCATTCAAATTGGATTGTAGCAAAAGCGAAGTTCTTTCACAGCAGTATGTCTGAAAAAAAATTACTTCCACTCCATTTTAAATGCAATTGTAAGGTTAGTGTCTTTTTTTTGCTCCAGCACTTAAAATTTATTTCATTAAAGTTTCCAAAGGTATCAATATCACTTAGATCATACAGAATGTTAGGAATGACAAATAATAGAGTTATTTGTCAATACACTTTAACTATTTTGGATGCAGTGTTTTGTGTTCATATCAAGCACAACTGAAGTGATACACCACAAACTTATGCACAAATAATGGGATAAGCAATCCCTGCCCACACACACAGTACATTATTACTAATTATTGTTACTGTTCCCTTAAGTTATAAATCACAGTGACTTTATACGACTGACCTGAATCAGTGGCAACAATTTTTGCATTGCACTACTTATAAAAGCATGAAGTGGACTAAAAACTTGAGACATTGCAATCATACAAAATCAGCGAATCACGGCAGTCAGGCTTCAGGCCAAAATCTCCTAGCTTCTGTTTATGCTTCTTACATGAGTCAGACATGCTGCTGTTCTCTGCATCACAAAGGGAATCTGCAAGAACTGAAGTGGAGTACCAGGCTCGGGCAGGAATGCTTCCATTCTCAGTTACACAAACATCTTCAGTACCAAATCCTTCCACTACTTGGGGAGCACAGACCATCATTCGGTCATCATAGAGAGAGAAACGATTCTTCTTGATATCATGTGGTGTTTTCACATGATTACATGTATTTTTTAACCCTCCTGATTCAAACACATCTTTGACACCCTCTAAACTACTCTGCCGCTTTGTCACTTCTTTTTCACCATTTGCCAACTTTCCAATTTGTCCATCCAACCTAAGGCTGGATGGCCGTTTCTTCTTCTTTTTTCTCTTCCTCTCTGCCCTGCTGCTATCCTCTCCCTTGATAATTGCAGCTGCAGGGTTATTTCCAGATGCTGCGGCAACACACATTTTAGTGGGTTTTTGCTTATTCCTATCTGTACTGCTCCCTTTCTTATTGCCCTCCAGCAGTCTTTTGAATCCTTTCCATCCAGAGTAATCTCTTCCTCGAAACAACTCCCAGCTGAGTGTACCTGCTGATGCATTAGGGCAATTTCCAGGAGGCACATTGGGCTGCTTAGCTAAGGCGTTGCTGCTGCCATCAAAAACAGCATTTTGGACATAAGGTATTGGTGGAGTGAAAACAGCTGCACGTACTGACGGGAGCGGAACTGCCTGGTGACTCAGATAATCATGGCTAAGAAGTGCATGTGACTCATCTGAAAAACCAGGTGCTCCAGATGCTGGGGAATGTTTGCTTGATTTCTCCACCAGAATGTTCCCCTCGCAGGAGAGTTCTTCAGATGCTTCCCGAATCAGGTTGCGCTCCAAGCAGGGATTGCGTCCTTGATGTGGCTGAAGGGGCTCTGATTCCACTGCAACAAGAGAGTTAGTACACTTAATTTTTTCATTCTGAAACAACCCATGATTCAAATGACAGGTGTAGTGGCTGACAAAATAAAAAACTTTAACCCTTTGACGCCTGGGTTTTTTTTGGCTGTTTTAGTCTCTTTTTGAAAAAAAATTCTAGTAGGAGTAATATTAATGAAAAACAATATGCTCCAATATTTATCATTTCAACTCGTGGTGGTCCTTTTGAATGTAAAATGCCTAAAAAATTCATCTACAGGGTGTGCCAGAAAAAAATTAAAAGTGTAATTAACTTTAAACGTAATTAAATTTATTTAAATTTTTAAAGTCACTATAAAATTGTTACTGTGGTTACATAATACTTCTAAGACACTGTACTTTGAGAAATTCCTACGAGTCCAGATGCTGCATGTTGTCAAAAACTTTCAGGCGGTAGGGGGTATGTTTAGCTCCCACTGGGAGGTGGAAAAATTGATTAGCATACGCCATGGTAGTTGAGCCCCCTTCCACGAGGTGGTAGGAGCAGTTTGAGCCTCAAGCTGCGCCATTTTTGTGTAAACTGTAGCGCTCCCAGTTAAAAAACCAGCAGGACATCATATGACGTCCGCAGGCTTCAAAGGGTTAATGGCACTAGAAGATAACCCAGTGGTGGCAGTGGTAGATGTATATTCTGGGCCCTGCTAGAGACTCATCTGAAGTGGCCAATCACGCCTCAGTTAGCAAAACTTCCCAAAATATACATATAAGATATCCAGCCTCATAAGACTCATTCACACGAGCGACCTTTGACTAGGAATTCCTGGCCATCCCGAAAACGTGGCTAGCAGCTGGCCAGAAATCAAGGGTGCTATGTTCACATGGGCGACCACGGGCGACGTTGCGCGACGTTTTGAAAAACAAGTGAGTATCGAGATGCGCATTTTTGGAAAATGCATTTGGTCACCTCAAAGGTCGCTTTCGTTGTCTGTTGAGTCAGAATAACTGTTCAGTGAGGAGTGTCCAAAATTGTCATGACCTGCTGTATTTTGCACAACTACCTAGAGAGCAAAAAACCGCCAATGTACCTTACCCAAATCCCGTCGTTTACGCGCGTCCCAAAAAAGTGTAAGAGTGGTGTAGTAAACAAAATGTGATAATAAGTCTCCGTTAAGATTATATGGATTTTAGAATTGATAATTATTAATCGTAACAATGGAGCTAGGACAGAACGAAAGTTAATGTTAATTTGACAGTTAACAACTGAAACAAATATGATTACACTTTGGACAGTGAATTTCTGTGTGGTCTAGTGATAATTGCTGTCACTACATTAATTCGTTACATAGCAGGACATTAATTTTAACCACGAACTTGAGGGGCCACACAAACCTGATGACTGCATTGAAATCAATAAAAAAAATTTTGTTGCTGAATTTAAAATGTTTATATCTCGTGTACGTTTTCAGAATTTGCTACCACTTTGCTGACTTTTTGATTTGATTATTACGCCGAAACTTACGGAGGTCCCACTCTGGGAAAATCGGTACAAAATTCTAAATGAATATACTCCATCATGACCAGAATACTAACCAATATCTCCTCACTGGGCCCTTTACATTCTACCTGACTGGTATGAAAAAAGCCAAAATACAAAGCGATTCTCTCGCTAGGAAACCCAAATATTCCTCAATAACCTTTTACTTACTGTATGGTTCCCTATGAAAGTTGACATGTACTATATTGCTCAAAAAGAGGGGGAGGTGTGGTGGCCGTGATGGTAACGTCACGGCTTGCTGAGTGAAAGGCCCCAGGTTCGATCCCCGGCTGGGGAACTTTCCTTTCACCTGCGTCAGGAGGGTCTCTGACCTGCACCAAGGAGGTGTCTGGCAACCTAACCTCCTGGGGAACAGCACATGACCCATAGCTACGACATTGCATCTTGCACCCATGTTCCCTCCCCAAAAATCCCTATCCTTTCCCATTGTCCTTGTTCCCTTGCACCGGTGAATGAAGTGGAAAATATATATAGAAAACTGATGGTGGTATGCCACCCCCCGAAGCAGGACGTAATGTACTGAGCAAGGGGTATTTAAAAAAAAAATTGCTCAAAAAGATGGAGAAGATTTTGTGTTTGGTTTCAATGCAAAATCGTCTCCCATCTTTTTGAGTGATAAAGTATGTTGGCAAACAAGGTCTTCCTAGAGCATTTACAGAAAATGGTCCCCTCCAGCATCCAAGCACTTCTGTTTGCAAGTCTGCATATTGGCAAAGATATGTGATAATGTGACATCATAATGGCAGTCAACCTCCCAACGTATCGCGCCTTTGAGGGTGTCAATTGTACTTCGCAGTTTATTGCTGTATAAAGGGCCCTTCAGTAAACCCCACAAGAAATCAGGTGGCGCCAGGTCTGGTGATCTGAGCCCGGACCTTCGGTAACAGATTAATTTCGAAAAATCTGTGACCGCCAAGATCACCAGACCTGATGCCACAATTTCTTCTTGTGGGGTTTACTGTAGGGCCACGTATACAGGAAGAAGAGCTCCGCGAACAACTGATGCCCTCCAAGACATGATACGGTGGGAGGTTGCTGCCATTATGATGTCACATTAGCACATACTGTATGTTCGCCCATATGCAGACTCACGCACAGAAGTACTTAGATGCTGGAGGGGACTATTTTCGGTATGTGCTCTGGGCAGACCATGTTTACCAACATACAAGCTAATACATGTCAATTTTCTTAGGGAACCATATAATAATTAAAAAGTTACTGAGAAATGTTTGGTTTCCTAGCATGAGAATTATGGCCTTAGATTAATTTTTGAATGTAAGGATAAATGGCTTGCATTTTTCTTTTGTCATGACAAGTTCCCAATATATTGTTGGGACAAGAGTCCCAGTTAAATGAGCAACATGACGTTATTGTAAATATAATTTGCTGAGTTCTCACCTGACATATCAGGAAGAGATTCAATTGGAGACATAGTAACAGTGGTTTCTGCTGTAGTTTCAGAAGCAGTTGTGTCCCAACTGTCTTTTCCAACCCATGGACCTTTGCTGCCATTTCCTAAATACAAGAAATGAATGAATCGCAAAATTATGCAAATGAACGGTTATGTATGTAATAAGATGATGCACTAACCGTTAGTATCTTGAACATATCGTCCATTTTCCACTTGGGCAAAGCAGTTTGTAAATGAGTCTGATGTAGGATTGACCGGGCTTGATCCTGGTATTATCACTGATTCAAAATATACACACAAAAACATCAAATTACATGGACAACTTCAACTAGATATCAGCAACATCAGCAAATCATGAAGCCTACCTCTGAGCCTTTCCCAAAGGGCAGGCAATTCTTGCAGTCTTTCTTCCACACACAAAGCAGTCAGACGGGCCTCTGCATCCTGGTCCCAACAATCTTCAATTGTCTCTTTTAAGAGGTGGATAGCTGGATTGCCTTCTTTCCAAGTGTTAGGAAAAAGTGGGCGAGCCTTGTTGTGGGAAACCAGAGCTTGCATTTGTTCAAAATTTGGCTGCAAACCTTTAAAAAACCATCATATTTTAAAGGGTCAGTCCACTATT
Organism: Catajapyx aquilonaris; assembly: GCA_000934665.2. Taxonomy (NCBI): domain Eukaryota; kingdom Metazoa; phylum Arthropoda; class Diplura; order Dicellurata; family Japygidae; genus Catajapyx; species Catajapyx aquilonaris. The sequence continues at coordinate 34,401 of KZ538872.1, read as the reverse complement.
GAGACAAGTTGGTCTCGAAAAATCTTCCCAAAAAGAAATTTCCAATGGTGCAGTCCATGTTTCTCTCATTCAAACGGTAACCCCTGGGCGAAATTTGGAAGTGTGTCGTTTGAAAACCGTGTCCGGTGCGGGTGGAGACGCCACTAGATGAGGGCAGAACTAGGCACGTGTACGGCACGAATTATGGGTGCTTCGCGCAGCCCACTATTTCCCCCCGTCCGAGCTAAGTGATGCCTTCTCCGCATCGAAGTGTGCTTCTGACTTCCTCGTTAGCCTTTGCACCAGGTCACACACTATCTTTATCCATGATATTCGGTCCCAGAACAAAATCACTGGACTGTGCCATCATGGAGAATAGCAGCTAATATGTGTTAGGGCCGAGAAGATTACAAATGGCTCTGCTTGCTTGCTTGCTTTGCTTTTTTACCCCATTTCAGGGACCGAGCCCTTTCAGGGGGGTGGGCTACCACCATCTGGGTGAAACTTGTATACTGTGGACAGTATTGAATGTGTTTCACGGGTAAGTAGGAGGGGATGTGCAAAGTGCATGTGCAATGTCTCATACGGTCATTTTGTGAACTCCCCCGGGTGGCTTAGTCTATCGGAAATTGCCACCCGAAACGAAACCAGAGATGGCCCAACTCTGCACGAAAGAAGGTGGGAACCCCGGGTGGGGATTGAACCCGGGACCTTAACTTCCGTGGGCGCACGCGTTACCGCGGCGCCACTCCGTCTCCCAACAAATGGCTCTGTTTCAATGACTAATTCCAATTTGAAGCACTATTGGTGTATGCCAGGCAACCGCCAGCGACATTTTTCCGAAGCGGCAGAAGAAGGAATCGAAGATAAGCATACTACAAGCCGGGCGAACAAGATTCCTCCTTCTGCCGCTTCGGAAAATGTCGCTCGCGGTTGCCTCAATATATGACCAACACTGTACTACAAAGAAAGGTGTGGCCAGTTTTATTTCCATCCTATGTTAATTATTATTAACATTAATCACAATCTGATTTACATCCAGTCAGTTGCCAAAGGGCCCAACTCCAGTAGTAGGCAATGGACTGCATATCATCATATTCAACTTTAAGGCACTTATGATTGACTTCATCTTCATCTTCACCAGGACTGTGAAGACAGACTCCAATAGTAGGAATGCACAATAAAACGGTTTTTTCGAAATTTCGGGACGTGTCATTAGCAGTTACTTGCTGCTACAAAATAGCGTTTACGGCCATACACATCTGTGGTTTGCCGTCTGTCCGCTAGGTTTTTTTTTTGCCACCAGGCATCATCACTCGCTGAGTGGGAGACTACGATGTTATGAATCTGACCTCTCGCCCTAGGGTTACCATTAGGATGAGATAAAAATGGACTGCACCGTCAGAAATCATATTTTGGGACAATTTTCAGAGACCAACTTGTCTCAATATTGGACTGTCCCTTTAAGAGGAAACAAAAGTTTATTTAACCACACTCAATGACACATTACTTTAGTTCCTTAACTCTTTTACGACAGGTTGCCTTTTGCTAATGGACCTCATTCAGGAGGGGTCATTGTTTATAAAAAGTTGGAACGGTGTTCTTGACTTGTAAGATGTAATATTTTCTTCATATGAGGGTCATTCCTAAATAAGTTTTGTGTAATGATTATTTCCGAAAGCCTTGTAAGAGAGAAATTTTTACCATCAGCAGTTAGAGGACATTATTCTGCATGGGTGAGTCAAATTTGGCCTCCCTCGTGCACTCTGCACATGCGCAGGAGTAAGCGGAAGCAAGCGACTTTCACACAGAGCGTGCCCACTTCATAAGCACTTGAGTCAAGCGATGTGGACGAATGATGAAGTGCTGGCAGTCATACGCGAGTTCCACATCATCGTACAGACAACTGGCTGTATTCAGTGACCCACAGCAAATGGTTCGGCAATGGTGTGAGCAGTTCCATGACGACTGTGACAGGATGGCAGAGGAGCAGCAGCCTGAAAGGCCGTCGACGTCAGCAACAAAAGTGAAGGTCAAATGTGTGGAAGCCATGATTCACATGCATAGTTGTCTGGACAATGACATGGAACATGCAAATAACGCCCTCACTTCATCTTTCGTCGACGTCCTTTGACTCGAGTGCTTATGGAGCACGTCACTTTCTTCCGCTGACTCCTGTGCATGTGCGGAGTGCATGAGGGAGACCTAATTTGACTCACCCATGCAAAATCATGTCCTCTAACTGCTGACGGTAAAAATTTGTCACACTTCCATGTCACATTTGTCACATTGTCACATTTGTCACATTTGTCACACTTCTCGAGTGATGATTTCGGAAGTGTAACACCCTGTACAATATTAGAAGTAAATACCAGGTTAAAATATCAATACAAGCACTTTTCAATTCTAGGTTATTAACAAATCAGGGAAGAACTTTAAGTGATTACTCGTGGGAGTTCTAACCCTCGCCCTTGAAATTTCAGTTCAACTGTAGTTACATCATCACAGCCTGGCTTACAGTCCCACAAATTCAGTGCATTTTTTTACATTAAGCCTCTAGATGTCTAGAATCACTACAAAGGCCAAACTGTAATTGGGACATGCAGTACCTTCAGTCCTCTTTCAAATTTATAAGATTTTTAATTGGTTAATGAGATTCAGTGGTATACACAAAATTTGATGAAGAACCAATGGTGATCATACCTATTTCCAATTCAAATGGCAGTCGATGTGGAGGCAGAGCTTGCACTCTCTCATAAAGGTCAGGACAACGGGTGGCAAGCTCCCACAACACCAATCCCAATGAATAAATATCAATTTGCTTTAGAGAGGATTCACAATCACGCAAGTTGACTGCACCTTCCAGCACTTCTGGGGCCATATACCTCAATGTCCCAACCTAAAAAAAAAGACATGTAAAATTAATAATTAATAAAATCTAGTCACCCTGACAGGGCCCAAAGGTTCTATTTGTAACCATGTACAAGACGATAATAATAAAGGTCCGTGCGATATACCCCATGAGGGTGAAAGCACTACCCGGATTATTATTCTTATTTTGTACCCTTTCCTCCAGATGGTTAGTATACCCAGAATGTCTTGAACCAGAGACAATCCAACAGCAATGAATGAGATGGGGGTAATGACAGACTTGCTATTAATCACGGACCGTTCCATCTGGAGGCATGAAATCTACCACTACACCGCAATGCCTCTTAGGCCATGTTCCCAAGCTCACAAGAGAAAGAGTTTTTGTGCAAAACCCAGACTTTTCCGTCTGAGTGACAAGCCATGAACCACTAGGGTTCGAGATTTGGCTTGCCATTCTCGGTCATGCTTTTGCTATGGCCATTTCTTGCGAGGTTGGGTACACACCTTTACGGAGTTTGTGATGATATTGTGCAATTTTTACCCCAACAGAGCAATGTTGCCATTTATTTGTACAAGCATTATATTCAGGGTGTTTCTTACTAGTCGGTCAACCTGTCAGCATATTCCTTGGGCCAAAACAAGTCTAAAATGTAAGGGGGAGAAATGTTCAGGGACCACCCATTAACAAGGTGGACAACCAGAAACATTGGCCAGTGGTTTCCCAAGAAGCAGGATATGAGCATGATAATCGTGACTGTTGGGATTTGCGAGGTCACCTCTTTCACAGACGTGATTATCACCGCTCATATTCTACTCCCTAAGCCTAAGGCAACCACTGACCAATGTTTCTGGTCGTCTACCTCGTTAACGGTTGGTCACTCAGCATTTCTCCCCCTTCATTTTCGACTCGTTTTGGTCCAAAGAACATACTGACTTCAGGTTGACATACTAGTCAGGAAGGGGAGGTGTGGTGGCCGTGATGGTAACGTCACGGCTTGCTGAGTGAAAGGCCCCAGGTTCGATCCCCGCCTGGGGAACTTTCCTTTCACCTGCGTCAGGAGGGTCTCTGACCTGCACCAAGGAGGTGTCTGGCAACCTAACCTCCTGGGGGACAGCACATGACCCCTTTACCGACATTGCACTTGCACCTATGTTCCCTCCCCAAAAATCCCTATCCCTACCCTACATCCTTGTCTCCTTGCACCGGTGTATGAAGTTAAGGAGTGAAAATGGTGGTATACCACCCCCCTAAAAAGGCTAAGCGTTATCACAGGGTAACGTAATAATAAAAATAAATACTAGTCAGGAACACCCTGTATATAATTTGAGACTGCTACATTCTCTTTAGATGAGACAGTTACAGTTCTAAAAGTTGAACAGAATCGAACCTTGCATGCTGCTCAATCCAGACCTGCAGAAGGGCCTGTACATGGCACTCATTGGTTCACAAAAAAACTGGACCCAGTGTAAACCCAGTCCACTATTTAGGTGCTATGTGCAGTATTACCAACCCTGAGATGCAAATTGACATTATGTCATGTCAATGGGGAAGAATTCTTTAAATACTTTTAAGCGCTTATATATACTGCCAACATAAATCCTCTGAGTTGACGTACAGCATGATGATAAATTTCTCTCTCTAGGTTGGTAATACAGCAAGCATCTAGTACAATGGATATACACCAGATGCGGTTTCCTCATAACCTTGCGAATTACCCCATACTTACATCAGTCAGAGACTTGGTTTCTGCATGTTGTTCTTCTCCATTGTAGTAATATTTGGACCCAGCAATCTTCATGGCAAAGCCCAAGTCACACAAGCAGCAAGAAAGATCAGCCTTTACCAGAATATTTTTAGAATTCAGATCTCGGTGGCTGATACTGGGCTTTAAGATATCTGAAAATAAATTATAATTCCAAACTATATAAACTATGATTAAACACAGTCTTAAAAAGAGGGTGTTGGAAGCATTTTGTCTTAGAAATTCACAATTCAAATTAATTCCAGTGTCAGAATGCCTACTGTGCCACTCCCCATGCATACCAGTAATCCTCCTCCCACACCAGTTGTACAATATAGTGTTACAGCAGTGGTTCCCAACCTTTTTCGGGTCGCAACCCCCTCTTATGATAGTCAAGTAACCCACGGGACCCCCCACCCCCCCAGTGTTAGTAGGTGTTGAAAAAACCCTTCGTGAAGGAAATAATGTCCTATAAAAGGGCGACACGGTGGCGGAGTGGTTAGCGCCGCAGCCTTCCACCTCTAAGGTCCCGAGTTCGATCCCCGGGTCGGACGGAGGATACTTATGTGGATAGAGTTTCGATGGGTTCTCTCCGTGTTCGCGTGGGTTTTCTCGGGGTTCTCCCGTTTCCTCCCACTATCAAAATCCATCACATTTCAGGCAAATGATTAAAGTGGGTAATTCAAAAGATGATCCCCTAAGAGGCCCAAGGGGCCTATCACGGGGTATCTATTATTATTATTATTATTATTATTATTATGTCCTATAAAATTTATTTTATTTATTTTATAATTTGAGTTATTTATTTATAAAAATAATCGGGGTCACGACCCACAGGTTGGGAACCACTGTGTTATAGGGTTGTACAGTGGAGAAACAGGTCCTGTCATCACTCTCTTCACTCTAACATAATGGTGTGGACAGGTTTCAATTCCATACTGTATACATGATGATGCACTGTTCAAGTCAGACCCCAGACACTCGCCCTCGTTTCACGTGAGCTTCCCTGATCTCCCCCACTGAGGGGGGTTGGCCATGTTCGGTGCTAGAGTCAAGTGCCAGTACAGGTGGCGCCTCACCTAGCGGAGCATTAGGGTCGACTCCGATTGGCTGGAGTCTGAAAGGCCTCCTTGGCAACAACATGGCTCCCCACATGAGGCCTCTCAGACTCCAGCCAATCGGAGTCGACCCTAATGGTTCAGAATTGCCCTGCTAGGTAAGGCGCCACCTGTACTGGCACTTGACTCTAGCTCCAAACGTGGCCAACCCCCCTCGGTGGGGGAGATCAGCTTAGCTCATGGGGGTAGCAATGTACTGGTATACAGGGTGTATCAGAGTCACGGGTCAAGCGCGCGCGGGGGGGTGGGGAAAAATCGTAGGTGGCGACAACCCCGGTCGGTTTTATAAAACAATTAAAAATACGCCAGGAATCTATTTATTTATTACGGCCGTACGGCGTGACGTCACATCCTACTTTTTGATCAAATCGAGTGGCGGGGACTGACAGGTGCACGCCCTTGAAGTCCTTGAACCTGTTTGATGTGCAATTAGTTTTTGGTGCAATTACGTTAATGCGTACAGCACCTTTAAAGTGTACAGGGTCGGATGGGAAAATATGAGGTGAAAATGACAAGTGCATGGGTGTCTTACCCAGATTCTTACTTTGACAGGATTTGATATTGCACACGGACGATGTGTTATGGACCCAAAGCTGGATTGTTCGGAGGCTCTGGAGCTGGCTTTTTCGTTTTCTTTTTCTCTCTCTTTCTATTACCCCATGACAACCTGATAAGGGTCTGTAGAGGGGTGTATTACCACCATTTAGAATCATTTTCCTCTTTTCTTCAATCACCGTGCAAGGACTTCGGGATGTGGGGTAGGGATAGGGATTGTTGGGGAGTGGACACTTGTGCAGGTGCAATGCCGGATGTCGGGCCATGTGCAGTCCCCCAGAAGGTTAGGTAGCCAGACACCTCCAAGGTGCAGGTCAGAGACCCTCCTGACGCAGCCGAAAGGGAACTAACTCCCAAGCGGGAATTGAACCTGGGACCTTTCACTCAGCAAGCCGAGACGTTACCATCTCCGCCACCGCACATCCCCGCTTTTGCTTATTTATAACTGGTGGAACGTATGTGATGTCACGAAACTTTGACGGCGCTGTACGCATTAACTATGCAACGGCGTCCAAAACTAATTGCACATCCCTATATTAGTTTTACGAGTACTATAAGACTACCTGGCGATTTGGCACTAGCTTCCCTTCACCCAGTATAACGGCACGAAATTATTATTATTTTTTAAAAATTTCGTGTCGATATTTTATAACAAAGTCATTGACTTAAAAACATCAAATAAATGTCACATGCATCTTATATTGTAACGATTCCGACAACATCTCAGCCATCAACATCGTGACCTTGACCATCGAGATATGGCGATTTTTTCGTTGTCCCAATTTTCCAGACAGCGGGAGATAAAGGGTTTAAAAGAAGTAACCTGTTTGAAATAACAATCATACTTCTCTTCAGCTCTTTAATTCTTTAAGATCGGATCATGAGAGGATTTAAGAGCAGGACAAGGTTTTTAAACCAGCAAATGCATCATCTGTTCCATTCACTACACATTTTGTGGGCTTTTATATGCTTAACCTAACCCACTATGACTATGGGATGCTTGTTCTTGATACATTAATTGTAAATGGTACTGTACCTCCTTTTCGCATGTCAGTATGCAAATGTGCCAATCCTTTGGAAATACTCTGGCTCATTTTACAAAAAGTAGGCCAGTCCAATGCATGACCCTGCAGGTATTCCATCAGGCTTCCATGTGGAGCATGTGACAAAACTAGCAAGTATTCTGTAACACCATCACTGGTAACTCGTTCATCTGAACCTATTGGAGCAAAAATTTGTATAAGCATTGTGACATCTTCCTGTCTACCACATTCATTTTACCATAATATGTCAGCAGAGATGAATTATCCATAAATGGCAGCATGTATATCTCCCGTTCATTCACAAAGTACTGGCCATGGTGACTAGGAAAAACTTTAACTGCCACATCGTTGTCATGAAGGGTGCCCTTCCACACAGATCCATAACGTCCCCTACCTATCAATGCAGAACAGTTATTAGCATAAAGGCCAGTGATTCTCAAGGATTATACAGACTTGTACTCACCAATCATTTCTGAGAGTTTTAGAGTCTCCATGCTGTAAGTGTGTTGTAGAAGAGAAGACTCCATGAGATGCACAGCATCTGGAGCAGGCTTGTGCGAACAGAAGAAAATGCGGCATATCACAAATGACAGGACACCAATGACCAGAATCGAGAACAGGGAAGCTGCAATGATGATGACCATTTCCTTCTGCATTGCTTTTCCTTCCAGGATAGCTTTAAAATAGTGAAAATGAAATTTTATTAAAGAGTACATCAGCCCATACTCCATACTCACCAGGAATAATGACAGGTACTTCTGATGTCGGAACGTATATATCTGTTACGTTCAGGTTGCACATGTTTTCTGAACAGCAGCAATATTTACTATTGCTCAGTTGTAAGGCTTTCCTTGGTTTCTTGTCAGAAATGCATTCAGTACGATCACAATCCACACTACCTGAGTCCTCCCAGCAGCCTGAAAATGCATCAATATTGATACTGTCCCCTACTGTTTCAATTCCATGGGGATGGCTTGCACACGAGAAAGAAGTCCTAAGGAATATACTGAAATACCGGGCAGCATGGTGGTCTAGTGGTTACGCCACTGGCCAGCCAAGTGGGAGGCCGGGGTTCAAATCCCATCCCCGTCACCTCTGCTTGGCCTGGTCAATTTCCGCTTTTCACCCGACATGCCGGAGCAGAACTGCATTCCCTTCTCTGCTCGGGGCCAGGAGAAAAGGCCTAGTGTTAAAGAATGTCAGAAATGGCTATCGCATGGCGCCCTCCCTTGGGAACTTCCCCTTCCCCCCGAAGAGGGCCACGAGCCCTATCACGGGGTAACAAAAAATTTTAAAAATAAAAACTATACTGAAATACATGGTCATCGAAAAATAATGTCCCAATTTTAAAACCTTAACTCGAAAACTTGTAGACATAGCCTATCTAAATGATTTAAGTTCTGAAATGCGAAGAAATGTCTAAAGTTTTTGTCACACCATAGATTGTTTTGATATGAGCTCCATTTGTTGCTCGGAAAATGTAAATACGGTAATCGGTGCCGTGCCTAACCCGCTCAGGCCTGTCTGGCGTTACCATTGAAATCTTATCCCATGTGTGCTGGACATGCCGAATCGTTTCACCATACATGTATGATGTGTCTCCACAGAAAAGTCCATTGGGCTAAGATCTGGGTTTCTGGTGAGGCTTGGCATAGGGAAACTTCTCATTCAAGACTTCGCACGCTGTGGGTCTGAACACATGAAACACTCCTATGGCAGGTTTGTTTCATGGATGAGGTGTCTTTTTATGTGCATCATCAAGAACAATGTGTGTGGTGTAAAGACCCTTCAACTCCAGCACCTACGGGATAGGATCACAACAGTAACTCCAGATGTGATTGAGCGTGTTTGGCAGGACACCGATTATCGCCTTTTAAATCTGCTGAGCGAGATATGAAGCTCATATCGAAACAAAATAAGATGAAACAAAAACTTTCGACACTTCTTAGCATTTCAAGACAAAGATATGTATACAAGTTTTCAAGTTATAGGGTTTTTAAATTGGGACATTCTTTTCCGATAACCCTGTACACCTAAGCATGCCAATGGTTTGTTGACACACACCCACATTCTGAATATCATATTTATGCTACAGGACAGTAGGCTCAATTTTAAATCACTTGTAACTCCCAATATCATTTAAGTGTGGTTCCTTGGGTCTTTTTCTCTTGTACAAACATTTCTCATGGAGTGACAAGGGTTTTAAAAAATATCAGTATTTATTCTTGGTGAGCTCAACATACCTTGCGCAACTATTTTAATGACAGTCCTGTTATCTATCACCTCTTCTTGCCATAATGCATAGCAAAAATCAGTATCCTTTGGGCATTTTTGGCTTCGCTGTACTTGGTCCTGTGAAATAAAAATAAAATCTTTTAGAGTTTTACTCCACTCCATTGGTGCTAGACCTACACAACCTGACTAACACAACAAGTGAACAGCTTGTCCAGCATTATGACTAATAATCACCACATTACAAAAGTAATCATTCAGCATTAAAAATATTCAAGAATTTCACTGAAAAATCAAAATAGCATGCATCTCTACCCAATGTCATGTTCAATGGGTCATATGAAGGGCCAGGCACTACGCTCCCTTCCATTCACCCCTTAGTCTTTTAAAACATTACTAGAAAAACCCTCGCTTCGCTTGATTTTTTCTAGGCCTGCGGTGGTATAGGACATGTTGTTAATTTCCATCCCCCATCAAAGGACCCTAGAATGATAACATCTGGAACATGGCCTAATAGCTACCGTACGCAGTGTGTTGCTAGGAGTTGCCATGTTGACATCCCCCACATGTTCACCAAACAATGGAACAGTATAAACTCACGAAGACGTTGCCATACCGTCGTCCCGATGAGTTTATATGATGGTATGGCAACATCTGGCAAGGTCTCGCGTGTTTATATGGTTCCATTGTTTGGTGAACATGTGGGGGATGTCAGCATGGCAACTCCTAGCAACACACAGCGTAAGGTAGCGATACGAAAGTGTTTGAATTTCGCCGGCGGATGTGACGTCATGAGCCTTTGGAGGCCTCGTGAGCCCTAACCAGGCCTCGTAGAGCAATATGACCTTCACTTCCATATACTGGTTTTTCACAAGGAATCTCGCTACCTGAAGCTTGTGCGCCATTTACCGACCACCCTGTATATAATTATATATAGGAATCAGACAAGAAAATGCCTAAGTGAAGAGAGCGAGTGAGCTCCAGTAAAGGATGCACGGTAGTACGAGACGTAAGAGTAATAAGGGAGAGAAAGGGCTAGTCTGGGTCAGTGGCAGTGGAAGTGGCTTACACTTGGCGGATGCACTGCCATGCATCTTGATTAAATAAATAAATAAATAAATATGAGTAAACAGCGTCAACGAAAGGAGACTGCTTACTCATATTGTTGTGTGAGGGGACCAATTGAAAGAGTCATGGTAACAATATGAGGCGGACCAATCAGAAGGCATTACCATACAACAAAGGATTTTAATATTATAGATAAAGTGACATGAGAATTGAGAGACCGCAAAACAACACAACGAAAAAAAGGGCACAATCTTTCGTTTAATTTTATGTTCATGAATAGTAGCAATGTCCAGTCAACTCCTAATCTTCCAACAGAAAGAGTTGTACTGGATTACTAACCATATTGTAAAATACAAAAACAGTAGGTATGGGGATCATGAAACAAACTGCAAATGTAATAAACGAGTGCAGAGGAGACTGAGTCAACTAAGGCCCTCAGGAATCAGACCCAGAATCAGGTCTATTGGTCATTATTCTGCAGAAGCACTAACAAAAAAAAGATAACTATCACTTGATGAATTAAGCCTGCTTCACAAATGGACATCACACCGTTTGTAACATGCAATTGGAACACAAAGCTTTTCTCACACAACTCATGACATAATTTTTTGCAACCGCACTGCAAATCGCGGAGACAGAGGCAAGATCTGGCTGCCTTGAAGCTTGTCACTCTGTCGGTTAGTCCCAGCCAATAAATAGAGGATGTCACGAGTGATGTGAAAAAAGTTTCGCATTCCAATAGCGCATTGCAAACAGTGCAACATCCATTTGTAAATAAAATAGGTTTCATATTTCACAAAGTAATGTTAAATATGGGTTTTAAATTAAATGCAGCACTGATTGCCAAGACATACTTTTGAAACCACAGAATAATTCAAGATCAGTTAATCATGACTCTATTGTAACATTGCATTTCAGGGGCAACTGTTGCATGTAGCAGGAAGGCAAGCCATATTGTGTAATTTGTCATATGGAATCTGAGTTCTCTACTTTAATTAGCACAAACATAACAAATAGTCTGAAATCCATTGGTATTATATAAAATTCATCCCAACACATCACTCAAATCATTCAATTTTCTTTACCTTCAACAATGTGCTGTGTGCATCTTCGTCATCTGGGTGCTGTACAGCCATCTGATGTACTTTCTGGTAAGCAAAAGCACATATCCGTTCCTCGGCACCTGAAAAAGCATCAAGAAAGTCAGCCTTGCCAAAGATCTTCTTGCTACTCTCCCATCTCCAATAAAAAACTATTCTTCTGCTTGACTGGGACAGGAAGTCAAGAAATCAAGCACGAAATATTAAGTCACACAACAATAAACCACAGATGATACCTCACAGAATGCAATATTGAGGCACACACTTTGCGTCTCCAATCTTCAGGCAAAAGTTCCACTCATGTTGTACTTTTGATTCCGAATACTCTCCTAGTAGCTAGTGTTATTAGTTACAAGACGTACCATAGAGAGACTGCATATTGCATACTTGCTGACATCTCCATTTCATGAAGCAGAACCTTAGCTGACTTATCACGAGTGCTTTATGCAAAGATTTGCCACCACTCTTCTGCCAGATGTGACATGAGAAATGAGAAATGCCAGGCAGCAGACTGTCAAGCTTTGTAGGGCATAACAAAAAAAAGTAAAGACTTACTGGGGGGGGGGAAAAAATGCAGTAAGAAAAAGCGATGGTAAGTGGAATGAAGGCAAATGAAAGAACGCTGTCAGGCGCTCCATGCAAGGCCAGTATACAGGGTGTTTCCTGTAACTCTGTAAAGACTTGCAGGGGTAATAGAGGGGACCAAGACAAGTATTTTCGACATAGGAACCCGTGTCCATTCGCCTAGTGCCTCCCGTGTGACGCGCTTGAGTGCACCCGTTCCTTGTCTATGAACCCCCTCTAGATGGTGTTTCCGGACACAGGTTCCTATGTCAAAAATACTTGCCTTGGTCCCCTATATTACCCCTGCAAGTCTTTACGAGTTACAGGAAACACCCTGTATAGTGGGAGTTCCACTATTTTCGAACTGTAGAAAACACAACACCTCTAGTGTAACATAGCACTGTTGGTGATAGTAACAATGAAAAATGAGGGCTGGCTGTTGTACTGGACATGCACACTTCCCTTAAATTTAGTAATCATCTACAGCCCATGCACTACCCACCTGCTACGACGACAGCACATGCCAGCAATATCAGCGTAGTTGTGCTGAGCACCATTTTTGTACATTAGCTGCAAATTGCACCACAAGGTCATGAGGTCAAACTGGGCAGTTCCCACTCAACTAGCATCCATTTATCTGAAATTGAGGAATATAATTATACCACTATATATTAAGCCATATCTAGTGTGCCAGATAATGTGCGCCAGCCGAAAAATCACCTGACCGTGAAAATAACCTGACCATGACATGACGGTAGAATTACGCTAGTACAGTGTTGGACATTAATCGAGCCATACTGCTAGCGACATTTTCCAAAGCAGCAAAAGAATGAATCTTGGTCGTACAGCTTGCAATATCCACATCTTCGATTCGTTCTTCTGCCGCTTCGGAAAATGTCGCAAGCAGTATGGCTCGATTAATGTCCAACGCTGTACAGGTCATACAGAAATCATTGCATTTTCCTTAGACATCTAAATATGTCAGTTTATGGCCTCAGATAAGTTTCGTAGCTGCAGCACTACTGCTGTGCAGCCATCGTCATCTTCAGACAACAAATTGCTGCTCCATTATCATTTGTCTAGTTTTGGCACTACCCATTTTTTTCCAAATATTTCAAAACTACTTGATTAAAACGTTGTATTCCAATTAGTCACTCCAAATGGGTGGCATGAAGGTCTTCATGCAATGTTGATACCAGATATTACACTTCCACTAGAGATGTGCCTGGTTCAATTTGTTGTGCTCATCAGTTTTCCCTAGTACTCGTAAAATCCCAGCAGGCCAGACACTTCCCAATGATCAGTTCACACGAGTCACACCATGCTACACTGGCAAAAAGTGTGCTCCTTGTACCCCACAGCAAATATGCACGAAAATGTGGATACTTGGGAATCCTTTATTATTATTATTATTATTATTATTATTATTATTATTATTATTATTATTATTATTATTATTATTATTATTAGCAAACATTGGCCCTACTTCAACTGGGCTTTCCCGTCTGTATAGAAATGCAGCATATTTGCTCCCTCCCTCACCCACCCCGCCTCCTAATTCCCAGGGTTGACTCCGAATCGGGGATAATTTCTGAACTCACTTACCCAAATGATCCCTAGTTCGTCGGACTTCGGCACCCGTAGATGTCCCAGACGTACTTGGTCCAAGGTCCAACTGCTGAACTAGCTGACACCTGCAAGCAACGCAGGGCTAGCAGCATGGGACGTGGGGCGGTGGACTACCCACACACACACACACTAAAAGCTCTCTCTCCAACAACTCAACGACAAATCAATGACCAAAGACGAGACTAGACAGACGACTATTATAATGCTTCTCAAGGTTCTGCTGTCTGCCACTCATGATGTGGAGAATTGGAGCCTGTGTCGCCACATGTCCTGCCATCTACAGGCATACAGCCAACTACGATGGCTTGTAATACATATTAATACATAATATTCACAAAATAACTAGTACTTGCACGTCCTGCCGGTAGATGGAAAATACCTGGATAAATTTAAGGCACATTTAAGAGCATTTTACACAAAAAATTGATCGTATTTACAGTTTGACAGTTTAAATATTACATAACATATTTAATAATATTTTAAAATCCCATATCTTAAACCAGTGTCTTAAACATTACAATGCCAGTGGCGTTGGACGCAGCAGCGGAAGAAAGTTACACTGTTCGCGGATTCCTCCAGCATACATTCATCATTTGTATTTGAAGCGTCTTCCGGCACGATGCCGGTATGTAAGCTGTAATTGTTGCATTTTGAGCATCTACTGCTGGTGTGTTGTTGCGTTAGAGACAGAGAAAGGCATATCCACATTTTCCTGAATCTCCTGAATCTGGTGGTTGGACCACTGAGAGGAAACTTGGCACCCTGCGAGGCCTTGGGTCAGCTGTTCACCTTGCTGTTGTTGAGGGTTCCAGCATGGAATCGTTGCCTTATGAAAAAGCTGCGCGCCCAGGCTCACCTACGTAAGTAAGACCTGTTGGGACGGTAAGAGGTTGGATGGAGAAAGAGAAACTATCAGAGCTCATTCCGCATAAGATAGTGTCCTTTGTTCATGTGGCTCTTCGTATAACATTGTATTCGATGCCTAACTGTGTGGAGGGCTATACAGGGTGTTCTAACTATTTGGGACACTTTGCTTGAAGCTTATTTTTTGTAGCCTGTTACCAGTGTTACGCTCTGAGCCAGGTACCCCATGTAAAAACAACTATATACAACCACCTGGTAATAACGGAGCACCTGGATCAGGGTGCTACAAAAAATAATAGCCTCGTGCAGTATTAGTGATAAGTGGAAATGACATTTACACATGGAAACACCCTTTCAGGATCGTTATATCTACTGACTGCCAAAATTTTTGGTGGAAGGTGTTCGTTATAATTTAAGATGAAAATGTTTGCCCTATCTGTTCAAGTTTTGAGAAAATCCTCCTTTGAAATGCAATAATTTGTGTCGAGGTGTTCACATCAAGGCAAGGCTTTGAGCTCCTGTCTGCCCACTCACTGAGGTCAGTGACCCCACTGTTGTGTCCTGTAATATTGTTGCGAGCTGTTGGTAGGCAACTGTTAGAATGTTTGAGTCCTGGTTCTGTTCTTGAATAAAGTTAATGTGTTAGTTCATCACTACAAGACCTTCATTAACTGCTGCCAGTGCCCAACAATTTATTCCCATAACATTTGAACTACAAACCAAAACTCGGCAGAAGCAGCTGACAAGCAACTTAGAAAATGTCCGCCAGATTCCTGAAAGTTTATTATCTACAAGACTTGTGTGATCCTACTTCCAACCCTATCGAACCCTAATTGGTCGACCTGAAGGAGGGCTGTGCTAATTATGATTGACAGGGCACAAGCCACGCCCAAAACCCTTAGGTTATCTTGACCCTACTATACCATTGCTTGAAAAATATAACTAACGTTTCTAGTACTGCCTGTGGAGTTTTTAACATGGAATTAATTGCACATTTTTTTCAGATGCCAAATAGATAGCACAAAACAGACTTTTACTTTTAGATCTTTAATTTATTATGAACAAGTTGCACTAAAAATTGTGGCAGTCAGAGGAAAATAAGCATCTTTGGAGACTTTCTGTTCTCAATATTGTACTTGTATGTATGAACTCGGCATATATCACAAGTGGGTGTGAGCTCTGAAGCGAGTCATGTACAGTCCCAAGCATAAAGTTGGAGGCTGCAGGCCCTCCTCTTCCAGGGTACTCCGCCAATCCCCGCCAATACAGTATCAAATATATTGTTATAAATACACGAACACATGCCTAAAGCAGCTAACTAAAAAGAGTCCATTAATTTGAGTCGGATAAAGGAAGGTTAGAGAAGGCCAGCAGTGTCTCCAATTTTATTCTCTGGGCTGTACATTTGCATTAGGATGAAGCAGGGCCAAAAGTCTCCAGTGCCTCATCTGGCAGTCTAATTTAACTCCCTCCAGGCACCAGGACAGTGTGCCCATAAGGGCCTGATTTGAGGGTCTGTAAGACCATTAACTCTTGCTAAGACTGACTATTCCCCCTCCTGATCAGCCCCAATTGATGTTGATTTTTCTTTTCTGCCTTTTCAATGGGTAAAATTGTGGGGGGAGTTGACTGTTTATAGTGGAGACATGCTTCAATAATCAGATAACCAGATAAAGTACCAAAATTGTGGTATCAGATGACATATTTTTCAATGCTACATTGTTGATGCTTTAATATTTGAACAAATGACTGTTGAAACATACCTGAGGTTGAAAGCACTGTGCTTAATATATCAAATATCACAAGTTTTACATTATTATTGTTATTTGGTGTTTTTTTTCTCACTTAATCATATAAAATTCTGCTATTTCTGATATTGAGTTTGGTGGGCCCCATCCTTGGTCAGCTTCAATATTTGATATTGCTAGATATTGTCAGGCTCTGCCCTCAAGCATATTTCTGAGCTCATTATATCTTGCATTTTTCAGGTCTGGGAGAGGCAAAAGGATTAAGCTATTGAATGAGGAGAGTAGCCTGTTAGATTCACAGAAAGTGGAAAGTAACAGGCTGGAGTTGCAGGAAAATGCCAGCAAAACAATGCAGGTACAGGAAGATTATAGCAAAATAACCAGCCAGCAGGAAGAAGACAGGAAGAGGATTGAGCAGAGCAGATATGGTAGTGAAGAAAATGAGCTACCAAAGGAAGACAGTGGTGGTTCATCCGAGTGGGAATTTACTCCTGAAGAAGAAGAAGACCGTTTGTTGGCTGATAGTCCAGATAACTATTTGCTTACCAATGAAGAAGAAGAAAAAAGATTGTCGGGACTGAAAAAACAAAAGGTGGCATGTTTCAAAAATGGCTGTAAAGAACTTGATACCCTGGCACATCTGAATAAGAGCCACATAGATTCAAAGCTATGGGACACTGACAGAACAGTTGCAGATCCACAAGACGATGACAGTGAAAAATCAAGCCCAAAGGAGACTGACAGCACCCTTACAGATCCACAAGAAGATGACAGGGATAAAGCAAACATGCAGGACACTGACAGCACAGTTGCAGATCCACGAGAAGGTGACAGTGAAAAAGCAATCCCAAAGGACACTGACAGCACAGTTGCAGATCCACAAGACGGTGACAGTGAAAAAGTAATCCCAACGGACATTGAAAGCAAAGTTGCCGATCCACGAGATGATGACTGTGCAAAACCAAACCCAAAGGGTACTGACAGTACAGTTGCAGATCCACAGGAATGTGACAGTGAAAAATCAAACATGCAGGACACTGACAGCACAGTTGCAGATCCACAAGACGATGACAGTGAAAAAGCAGGCCCAAAGGGCACTGACAGCACAGTTGCAGATGCACAAGACGATGACAGTGAAAAAGCAAACCCAAAGGGCACTGACAGCACAGTTGCAGATGCACAGGAAGGTGACAGTGAAAAATCAAACGTGCAGGACACTGACAGCGCAGTTGCAGATCCACAAGACGATGACAGTGAAAAAGCAGGCCCAAAGGACACTGACAGCACAGTTGCAGATCCACAAGACGGTGACAGTGAAAAAGCAGACCCGAAGGACACTGACAGCACAGTTGCAGATCCACATGACGATGACAGTGAAAAAGTAATCCCAACGGACATTGAAAGCAAAGTTGCAGATCCACAAAAAGATGACAGTGAAAAAGCATTCCCAAAGGACACCGTCAAAAGCAAAGGTGCAGATCCACAAGACAATGACAGTGAAAACGCAAGTCCAATGGACACTGGCAGCACAGTTGTAGATCCACAGGACAACGACAGCACAATTGCAGATCCACAAGCGGATGACTGGGCAAAAGCAAACCCAAAGGACACTGACAGCAAAGTTGCAGATCCACACAAAGATGACAGTGAAAAAGCAGACCCAATGGACACTGACAGCAACATAACGGAATCTTCAGAAGATGTTATGGAAATGGTGTCACATGGAAAAGAAGATACAGGGGACCATGCACTAACAGGACAAAGAGATGTTGCTGAGAGGCCATTGGAAAGCGACAAGGGTGAGTAGTATGGTCCTTCCTGACCCTTGAACACGTAACGTATATATGTTACGGTCAATGTGCTTAACCCAGGCGTTTTGTAAAATGACTGGGCACTGAATCCAATCCTTTGGGCAGTGTGTATAATGCCCTTAACAAGTTTCGGTCAATGTATAGGATGTCCTGTCATTATACAGAATGCCTAGATGGTGGTGGTCAATGTATTGATTTGCTCTGACAAGGCAATTTCAAAAATGTGTTTTTTATTGAGACAATAAATGCCTTACTCAAAATCAACATACAGGCATTATAATCAGAGTTAATCATAAGGATTAGTGCTTCAACATCTATCTGGATTCCCGGACTGTCCGGTATCCGGATATCTGAGCCTGTTTCGGATCCCTCTTCCGAGATCCGCACTATCCGGATAGTGTCGGACGGTCCGGATAGTCCCGAGTTTCGGATCCAGTCCGGGTTGTCCGGGTTTCGGATCCGGTCCGAGACACTTTGTACCCGTCGGGATCCGAGGATCCGGATCGAAGGTTTGTTGTGAGAAATGATCATATTTTATTCGCATAATTAAAAACGCATTTATTGGAGGCAGGTAAAAACCTCCAGTCAAATGGTCCATCCCAAAGGCCTAGTGTCCATGTCAAAAAATGAGGTTAATTCGATTTCCGTGCAGAAAAGCTCTCTTTCCTTCTTATTAGGGCTTCTTTCTTTTCAAATAATACTTTTAACTTTATTTCTATGAAATAAGTCAAAGATATCCGGATACTGGACAGTCCGGATATGTAGAAGCACTAATAAGGATCATTTATTGGAGCAAGGCAAAGAACTGTGGCACTTGGAATTATAGAGCTGACTGGTAGTTCTGCACGCGCACTTTTTTGAAACACATTTGGTATTGCAGTTGCATTTCTTATACCCCTGTGAGCTGACACGCTGTTGTAAGATGCTGCCTCCCTCAGAGAAATCAGTTTGCTATCCGCCTTTTCAGTAACAGCAGCTAAGTCTAATAATCTTTCTTTGCACGCCCAGATGTATTTCTGCATGCGTGTACTTGTGCTTGAGTTGGCCACATTCAGAGCACAGTATGTACAGGTCATCATCAACACTCTTCACCACTGCTAGGATGTTGCTGGGGGACTCACGAGCCCTGTCGTTGTCAGGAATTGATAAACTCCCACTTCAACTGGAGGAAATTTGTCATGTGTTCGCTTCAACATTTTCTTAGCCTGCGATTAAACACAAAAAAAACCTAGCACAACTTCAAATTCGAATACGGAAAAAATACGTAAGTAAAATAAAACTCGACTGAGAGAACAGACACGTCTATCTGAAGTTGGTTGTAGGTAAATTTGTCTGAAAGTATTATGACAACTGCAATTTTGACTAAGAAGTCAACCTGGCAACTATGCGAAAGTCTTCTGCCACCCTGGAAGTACTTGTTTCTCTGAATGATTATTGACCAAGTGTGAGCCAGACTGCTGATGGTGTTTTCTTTTAAGGCATTGATGGATCGTGGTTTGTTTCGGTACACTCGCTGTCTCAGATAGCCCCATAAGAAGTGATCAGGGACTTGTTCTCCGAAAACGGACTAAATTTCGGCCATGCTGACATGTGATGTGTGGCATGTGTACCAAAACAAACCACAATCCATCGACACCTTGAAAGAAAACACCGTCCAAAATATTCAGGCAGTGTCTCAGGACATGCTAGCCAGAACGTTCCAAAATATGCAGCATCATGTTCAGGCCTGCCTGTAGGCAAATGGTGACCACTTCCAGCACATGTTGTGATGCCATTTCCTTTCTCACATAATCAGGTTAGTTCAGTTCAAATTTCAGTGCGATATCTTAATTCGTGTTCAAGTTATTAAAGAAATGCCGGATAAAGTAGCTAGTAGGACACACTGTATATTCAACTTTACAGACCAGTTTTCCAACTTGATACATCAGCCATAAGGCTCCAAAATTCTAAGGATAATGGGACCTTCAAAACACGGCTGACAGGACTTTGCAGGGATTTGAAATGGACAAACCATTGTAATGGAAGAAATGGAATGTATCATAAGTGAGACTGGCTGATCATCAAATACTTCAGTTCAGGGGTGGTGTGGTGGCCGAGTCGGTAATGACTCGGCTTGCTGAGCAGAAGGTCCCGTGAGTTCCCTTTTGCCTGCGTCAGGAGGGTCAGCTCTGACCCACGCCTTGGAGGCTTCTGGCAACCTAACCTCCAGGGAGACTGCACATGACCCAGTTTCAGACATTGCACCTGCACCTGTGTTTCCTCCCCAAAAATCCCCATTCCCTTCCCTATGTCCTTTCTCTTTTGCACAGTGTCCGAAGAAAATCAAGAAAATAGTGAGGGAAAAATGGTGGTGTTCCACCCCCCTAAAGGAGAGTTGTCTCCCAATGGGGTACGTAAAATAAATAAATAAAAATAAAAATACTTCAGTTCATGATGTGTCAACAAATTAAGGAGAGAAAGGACCCAAGCAAGCCAGGCAGGGGGTGTACAATGGGTGTGGGGGTGACCAGAAGTTGTGAAAGGTATAGGGTTGAAGAGGGGCACCTTGAATCCTATATCAGTCTGTTATGGATTGTTCTCCAGCAAATGCCAAGGATTCTGTAGTATCAAACCTGCTGACATTATCATTGTCGTTTCTTCATTTAGATGTGGAAATATCATCGGAGATAACTGGCTGCAATGATGCAAATATGGAGTTCAGCCCTGATGACTCCAGAATGTCAGGTGGAGATAGTTTCTTGGAAGAAGAATGTGTGATGGAAGCAAATGACAGTATCTCAAGTGAAAGTCAATCTGAAGGAGAGTCAGAGAGAGATTGCTCAGAAATCATCTTGCCTATCATTGACGATCAAATAAAGACTAAAGAATATGATCTTCAAGAGATTGAGGAGCGGATTGCATTGTGCCAGCGCTCACTGCATGTCCTGCGCTACTTCGCATGCCACAAGTTTTACAGTTTTGAGGAACCGGTAAGATAGAAGCCGGGAGGATGCCATGGAAAGTTTTGCAATAATTAAGACAAGGATGAGAGTGTCCCTTTTACTGAAGTGGCATCTAATGCTGCCCTGAATTGCTTCAAGTTGACATTTTGTATATTTTATATAGCTATTAGCGTCACAAATTAATCTTGGTTATCTTTAATTGCAGGAGGAATTAACCAATGTTTTACACCCTAGCGTCATACGGTTGTCGCAAGAAGCTGTGGCATTTATCGACACATTTGTACCTCGTGGTTTAAAACAAGCTACACCAGAAATTATTTTTGAGGATGATAAAAGCAACTCAAGCTCAGAACCTTCAAGCCTCAAGGACGATAATGGCACGCCAGAGAAAATACCACGTTATATCCCACCCAATCCTGGCATTGTCCCTGTGCTTGGGTCGCCTCGGTTCCCTTACCTCCGTGTAACTAAGAGGTTAGTTTGATTTTTAATTACTAGGTACTGTACATAGTAAATTTATTTCTTGCAGGATTGTTATTGGGAATGTGTCACGCTGGTTACTACCTGCACTCCAAAAGTTCGGATGTCCATATGAGTGGATGGTGTATGTACGTGGTCCACGTGATGACCCAGACATTTCTGATTTTGTGTCAGCTGTAAAATTTTATCTGCACCCATCATACAACCCAGATGAGATTGTAGTTAGGTAAGTGTCTGTTTCAAGTTGTAGTAATATTCTAATCAGTGAACTTTATAGCCGGCCGCCATTCCAATTGCGACAGTGGGGCTGGGGTGAATTTGTGATTGGAGTTGAACTGCACTTTCTTGATCCTGTCAACAAGCCACTAGCCATCGAGCATCTCGTTAAACTAGATCGAAACCAAACAGGAAGTCTCACCTTAGGTACGTGACAACCCATAGTTTGTTACCTTCAGTATGGGTTGTGCCAGGAGCAACAATCCACAGAGGACATTATTATTTGCAAATCTGTGCACTCACACACACTCAACAGTGACAGGCTCTGTTCCAGGAGTAATGTAGTGGTGAGATTTGCCAGGGATGGTCAGGGTTTTCTGTATGCTTTCATAGTGTAGAGACAGTTCTGTATTTGAGCTATGTCACCTATTTTTGGCCACCGTACACTGTAATTCATGTACCGGCTAATGTACTGGCTCGGAGCCGGTATTTCGCGATCGCAAAATACCGCCTGGGTACTGGCTGATGTTCTGGCAATGTCCTGGCTGATGTCCTAGCTAGCAACCGGTACATGTAGTAAACATCCGCATGTGCGCGCGCAGGTGCGTAGGCAAAAAATTCGAATTCCCCCTCCCCAACCACCCGAACCTCTTCCCCCTGTTCTCACCACCACCACCCATCCCCCTTCTCTTATTTCCGCCCCCCATCTCCAATGTACAGGGTGTTTCAGAGTCACGTGTCAAGTGCGCGCGAGGGGGTGGGGAAAAATCGTAGGTGGCGACAACCCCGGTCGGTTTTATAAAACAATTAGAAATACGGCAGTAATCAATTTATTTATTACGGCCGAACGGTGTGACGTCACATCCTTTCTGTATTCGAAATGACCCCGCGGAGTGACAAATGCAAGGCAAATGCATTCGGTGGAACCTGCATGAACGGGGTCTCATGCTACACCGGCA
This sequence comes from Catajapyx aquilonaris, assembly GCA_000934665.2. Taxonomy (NCBI): domain Eukaryota; kingdom Metazoa; phylum Arthropoda; class Diplura; order Dicellurata; family Japygidae; genus Catajapyx; species Catajapyx aquilonaris. The sequence goes on along the minus strand of KZ538872.1, from coordinate 11,480 downwards.
GGGGACTGAACACACCACTGTACAGTAGTACACTACGTTGCACAGTACCCTGCCAGTGTAGCATGAGAGCGCCTTTTTCAGTGCAACCCGCAAGGCTAAATACCCATTCATGCAGGTTACACCGAATGCATTTGCCACTTCGCGGGGTCATTTCGAATACAGAAAGGATGTGAAGTCACGCCGTTCGGCCGTAATAAATAAATTGATTACTGCCGTATTTCTAATGTTTTATAAAACCGACCTAGGTATTCGCCACGTACGATTTTTCCCCACCCCCTCGCGCGCGCTTGACCCGTGACTCTGAAACACCCTGTATACGTCATCAACGGTGACGTCAAGACACCCCCACCCCTCCCCACACCGCCAATTGAAGGGGGAAAAAATCACATAATTATAATAACATTCCATATGGAACTTAAATGACCAATTTACACTTTATTTTATCTATAAATAAATATACAAAATCACATGTTAAACAACAAAAATATGACGCTGATGTCATAGTCCTTGTTCTGACTTGCACCCAAAACCATATTGGCCTTGCACTCTTGCAGTCGCAGGTAGCACTCTGGCCCTTCACAATATGCGCTGGCCACATGTTGAGCTGCAATTCTTGTGATTCCTATCAGTTACCACACATACTTACTCGAGATGGGACTATCGATATATCGATGGTTTACTTGTGAACTATCGATATATATTGCCACTTCCCTATGTCGATAGATCGGATATCGATGGCTCAAAATTCGATATTTCGGCTACGTATTGTAATAAAAAATTGGTAGGCTACTACTAACTACTACTTACTAAATAATTACATATAATTTAATAAGCTAGAAATAATTGGGTTTTTTCTTTTACAATCTAATCCTGTCTCATATGTGCATTATGCATACCGGTATATGTGAAGTTTTTGCAAGTTTAGTTTTACCATTGTAAATAATGGAACTAAGAGAAATGTTGATTTACCACCTAGTGACTAAGAGCATCTCTTTCTCCAGTGAAACTAACAATATTGCATCACTTTACTTTCATTATTTGTGACTGTGGAGAAATAAGTGCATAAAACTTACAAAAACTTCACATTTGCATAATGCACTTATGAAACAGGTTATTCTATAATGTCAATAATTTCATGCCCATTAAATTATGAAATACTGAATGTGGGGGAGGCGGAGTGGTGCTGCGGTAACGTATGCGCCCACGGATGTTAAGGTCCCGGGTTCGATCCCAACCCGGGGACACCTCCTTAATCTCGTGCAGAGTTCAGGGTCACCTCTGGCTTCGTCTCGGGTGGTATTTCCAACAGACTAAACCACCCGGGGGAGTTCACTAAAAATGGCCACGTTTAAGACATTGCACTGCACCTTGCACATCCCCTCCTGTCATCCTGCCCGTGGGCCCGGGCAATTCGCTCAAGGTTCCAGCATTGTACTGCATTGTACTTCAAGTATAATAAAGGTCCGTGCCGCATACCCTATATAGGGTCAGGCACTACCCAAGGATTATTATTTTTAAAAAAAAAAATAATAATAATAATAATAATAATAATAATAATAATAATAATAATAATAATAAATACTGAATGTGACACTTATTAAACATTCAAATTATACTGGTACTGATTTAAAAATAATCAAATTTTGTGTCATTTGAAGCGAATACAAATCATGGCATGTGATGACTACATGTTGGTAACTCACTGTCAGTATTTATCTTGCCCTATTGTAACTGGAAATTAGTAACAGACAGGCCTACAATTTACTAATAAATGAGACATCAGCAATTTGTATGGGCTGTTTTATTCCCAGAAAATCAATTTCTTTTTAATATGTTGATGTTATTGAGATAGTTAAACTGCAGTGTGTAAATTAAAAATTTCCCGTCAATTTTATAAGTAGCATTTCATCCCCAATCAAGAAAATTGCAAATAATGTATAGGCCTATGCAATGTTATATTTCTGCTATGATTTTATTTGATCACCATCACTTAACTCTTTTTTATTTATTTAATTTATCATTCCTAAAAACATCTCGAAGCAAATCTTGTGTAAATAAGCAATGCTAAGCATGACAGAAGGGTTGGCAGGTAAGTTAAATAGCTTCCCTTGATGCATAATGTGTCTTCTGATAAGCTGAAATCACTGTAATGTACTTTATAATAATTTTCATGAAAATATCGATATAATATCGATAGTTGGGCTAACTATCGAGTACTCGATATATCGCTGGGGGGCAATATCGATATATCGAAACATCGATACTTTGTTGAAGAGTCCTCTAATACTTACACTGCATCCACTGTCCATTGCTGCAGACTGAGCGACACTGAGGACTGACCTGAACTGAACATGCAATATTCCGTATACTGGCTGTGATGAGACCCTTACCGTTAGAGGGCAAAACCCAGAGGGAGGGTGGGAGCACCTTGGGTGGGAGGGAGGAGAAAAAAAAATCTTGCATCATTTTCGAAGTCTTTGCCGATGGCCACTGAGGTTACTCAGGCAAAAAAAAAAGCGGCTCGGAAATAAATGGGCGGATCTTTTTTTTTTGTCCCCCTCCCCTCCTAAATCCTGTCGACACGTGTTCTCAAGGTTCCTGAATATACCAGCTCGATACCAGCTCGATACCAGCTCGATACCATCTGGAAGTGTTGACCACCTGTGTACTGGCCAGCTAGGACACGAGGCTATGTACCGGTTGCGGCCTACCTATGTACTGGTTAAGGCCACATGTACTAGCTGGTGGCCTAGCTGGTGGCCTTAACCAGTACATAGGTAGGTTGCAACCGGTACAGAGCCTCGTGTCCTAGCTGTAGCCAGTACACAGATGGTCCACACTTCCAGATGGTACCGAGCTGGTATATTGAGGAACCTTGAGAACACGTGTCGACAGGATTTAGGAGGGTGAGGGGGGACAAAAAAAAATACGTCCATTCATTTCCGAGTCGCTTTTTTTTGTTTTTGTTTTTGTTTTTTTGCTTGAGTAACCTCAGTGGCCCATCGGCAAAGACTTCGAAAATGATGCAAGATTTTTTTTTCTCTCTCCTCCCTCCCTCCCTCCCTCCCTCTGGGTTTTCCCCTCTAACGGTCGCATCACAGCCAGTATATGGAATATTCCATGTTCCGTTCAGTTCAGTCCTCAGTGTCTCTCAGTCTGCAGCAATGGACAGTGAATGCGGTGTATGTGTGGTGACTGATAGGAATCACAAGAATATTGCAGCTGAACATGTGGCCAGCGCATATTGTGAAGGGCCAGAGTGCTACCTACGACTGCAAGAGTGCAAAGCCGATATGGTTTTGGGTGCAAGTCAGAACAAGGATTATGACATCAGCGTCATATTTTTGTTATTGAACATGTGATTTTGTATATTTATTTATAGATTAAATAAAGTGTAAATGCGTCATTTAAGTTCCGTGTGGAATGTTAACCCTGTAATGCCACTAATCTAAGTAATGCCCACTGGGTCATATCTGGCACACCATTTAGTGCAATTTTTGCAACTTTTGCAATTTTTATATTTTCTGTAAGTGTGCCAAATTGCACTAAATGGTGTGCCAGATATGACCCAAGGGGCATTACAGGGTTAATTATTTATAATTAAGTTATGTGGGAGGCATGGTGATCTAGTGGTTACGCTGCTGGCCAGCCAAGCGGGGGACCGGGGTTCAAATCCCGTCCCCGTCACCGTCACCTCCGCTTGGCCGGGTCTTTTTCCGCTTTACACCCGACATGCCGGGGCAGAATTGCACTCCCTACTCTGCCCAGGGCCAAGAGAAAAGGTCTGGTATTAAAAAGAGGGTCTGCAATGACTGGAAACTACAGAGCGCCCTCCCTTGGGAACATCCCCTTCCCCCACGCCCGTGGGCCAGGGTGTTACGACGACATCATAGTGTATGTAATAAATACCACAAAAATAAATAAAGGTCCGTGCGATACCTAAAAAAGGTCGGCACTACCCAATTATTATTATTATTATTACTGAGTGAAAGGCTCCAGGTTCTTTCACCTGCATCAGGAGGGTCTCTGACCTGCACCTTTGGAGGTGTCTGGCAACCTAACCTCCTGGGGAACAGCACATGACCCCTTTACCGACATTGCACTTGCACCTATGTTCCCTCCTCAAAAAATCCCTATCCCTACCCTACATCCTTGACTCCTTGCACAAATGGTGGTATTCCACCCCCCTAAAAAGGCTCAGCCTTATCACGGGGTAACGTAAAAAAATTTATTATTATTATTATTATTATTATTATTATTATTATTATTATTATTATTATTATTAAGTTATGTGATTTTCCCCCCCTTCAATTGGACATTGGAGCCATTGGACATTGGAGGTGGAGGGCAGCAATAAGAGAAGGGGGAGGGGTGAGAAAAGGGGGAAGGGATTCTGGTGGTTGGGGGGGGGAGGGGATTCGAATTTTTTGCCTACGCAGCTGCGCGCGCACCTGCGGATCTTTATGACATGTACTGGTTGCTAGCCAGGACATCAGCCAGTACCCAGGCGGTATTTTGCGATCGCGAAATACCGGCTCCGAGCCGGTACACGAGCCGGTACATGAATTACAATGTAGAGAGCACACTATGATGTCACTTGCTGGTTAATTCCTACTGACCATTCTTGCCACCAACACAATCGGAGAGAATGGTGGGGAGGATTTTCCAATGTGTGCCTGTACCCCATTATCGGACCTTGGGCCCTTATTAGGGGAGTGGTATACCACTATTTTTTGGGAACCATATAATATATATATATGTTAATTGTTCCAAGGTAAGTATAGGAGGGGATGTGCAAAGTGCAAGTGCGCTGTCGTTAATTGGTCATTTTGTGAACTCCCCCGGGTGGCTTAGTCTATCGGATATTGCCACCCGAAACGAAGCCAGAGATGGCCCAACTCTGCACGAAAGAAGGTGGGAACCCCGGGTGGGGATTGAACCCGGGACCTTAACTTCCGTGGGCGTTACCGCGGCGCCACTCCGTCTCCCTGGGATTTTCCAATGTGTGCACTCTGTGGTTACCAAAATTACATGGCATAGCTCTAGTGCAGGGCCATCAATATACAACTACATGCCTTATCCAGCATCAGAAATTCTCTCTGCTACATCGGCCTTGAGCAGAATAATCAGATGAGATGGAACTTGCCAGTGCTTCCCAATGATAATGTGTAATGTGATGTAGCATAAGTTCTCTAACTAGTGCAAATCTAGGCTACAAAGTTGAAAAGTTGCACTTTTTCAAGGTGACCAGATTGCCAACCCCCAAATTCAGGACACCTCGAAAATGTTGAGCGAACAGGAGGTGATGGTAAAAGAGCATTGCAAGTGTACTACAGTCGAATCCCTCTATAACGAATCGGGGATATAAGGAAAATCCGCTTAAAACGAAAGAAAATTTGTGACTGTCAAAGGCCCCATATAAACCCATGTTAAAAATATCCACTTGTAACGAAAGGATTTTCGGTTTCGGTTCGCATATAACGAAAAAATTTCGCTCCTCCAGTCCCACCTCGTGGCCGAAAAAGGGCGGAAGTGGGCAAATTGGGCCATAAATCACCATCTGTGTTTTCCGGATTCAACCTTTTTTAACACATTCCCTCCAAAAGTTGATAATTTGGTGTCCTAATGGGAGGGAAAGGATTCTCTGGGAGGGGGGAGGGCTGTCGTGCAGTGACTCAGAGCTGCCCACTGGATTTATTGCTAGCACGTGGCCCCCCCAGGGAAGGAGGCAGGTGGTTAAAACCTGGGAAAATTCATCGGAAATTTGAGCAGCAAAATGAATCACATCTGGAACGGAACTCCCAGACGCGGACTGATCATATGTGTCTAAAAGGTGGGATGAGGGCACGAGCGGAAAAGGAGAAGGGCCTGGCCTGCATCTGGTGCAGTCCTCTGGTTTTTTCTGTAGCTTATTGTTGGCATCGCGTTTGCACCGTGCTTTGTGAGATAATCTAATTTAGCGCGGAAGAATTTTTAAACTATTTTTCCCACTACCAGGGCTTAATATAACGCCTAAATATCGAAAAAGAAGTGAGCTTTAAACGAGTTTTTTTATATAACGAAAGAAAATTTGGTTCCCTTCAATTTCGTTATAGAGGGATTTGACTGTATTTATTTTATTTAGACTTGAAAATACTACTTATTTTTTGCCACCATAATGAGATGTTATGCTGGGTATTCCCTGGTCTTCCCCAGATACATCATCCAAGTCGTTGGCAAAGTGGCCACTTTAGCAAGTAATCATATTTACTCTTACAGTCGTACTGCTCTACTAACCCTGCCATAAAAGTGACAATTTGCCCAAAACAGGGACAAATGGGTGTCCTGAGTGACCCTTGAAAAAATCTGGGACTGGGGGTGAAAAATCTGGACATCTATCACCATAACTTTTTTTTTTCTTCATAAAAATGGTGTCAGAAGGTGCTAGGAACATCCCAGAATTATAAATTTAATGCTTATTATTTATTTCTAGATGAGGACAAATTCTTATAGTTTGCGAAAACTGATATCTAGTGAAACTAATGCTCACTCAATTACAGTTGCACAATGTGGCAATGCCTCACATGCTGTATTACAATGGGGAATCATGTGTATATTCACATTAATTTAATCAAAATTACAGTTGGGGAAAAATATGTGACTCATTGTCAGTCAGGCATTACTGCAGAATGGGGTGACTTAGGATGCTTTTTGGCTGTTAGCTGTCCCATGAAGACATATTAATAGAAAATTCAGAATAAATTAACTTAGTAGGATATGCCCTTTATTGAAGTACATAACAGTTGTTTGCATGAAAGTTGTTTTTTGATGATGTAAAAATTATTGTTTTTTGCTCTCTGAAGTTTCCCCACTACCCAGTGCAACTCATGGGGGGGGGGGGGGG
>JYFJ02003351.1:0-43321 GCA_000934665.2 Catajapyx aquilonaris | reverse complement strand
AAATATTTTGATTTTATATGGTACCACAGGGTTCATATTCGAAAATATAAACATGTGCAGTACGGGTAGGAGGGCCTATCAAGACAGCATATTAAGACAATTTCGCCCTTTATGATGTCCTGTACAGGTGCGTAGGCAGAAGAATTTCGGAGGGGGGCCCATTTCGTAAGCAAAAGGTGAACAAGCCGTAAAGGGCGGGGAAGGAGCCCGCCGCAGGCGAAATTTTTTTGGGGTGAGGTGATGAGCTTAGGTGAGATGTGGGAGATTTGAATGGGTGTGGATTTGATGAAATTGGCAGCACTTTTTCCAAAAAAATCATGAATAAGTAATTAATCACGCGATTTCAAACTGTCCTGCATATTGTCGCGGTCCGGATCCGGACCGCGGTCCGCCAGTTGAATATCCCTGCACTATAAGAATGTATTATAATTGTTGCACATTGTAAATTAATTTTTTAACCAAAATCTCCTTGCAACTCTCAGGTACACATGTCTGAAACTCAAAGTTGGGGAGTACCCCTGGCCGCTAGTGCACAGCCACTGGGTTCAGTGGGGCTTAACGTCGGCCTATTTCTGCCTCTAAGGCTCAACACCGACGCCAGGGGGTGGTCCTCCTCCTGGAAATTTGGCCACTCTGGGGATCTTTAACGTGAACTCGCGCAATGTCACAAGCACACGGGACGGCTTTACTTCCCCGAAGGAAGGCGCACTCTCACTTTTATACCACTCGGAGAAAAGTCACCAACCTTGGCCGGGTTCGAACCCACAACCTTGGGACCAGAGGCGAGCGCGCTAACCACTAGTCCACCAAGGCCGGCTAGTGCACAGCCACTGCAGTCCTTTGAGCAGTCTGTGTGGGAGGTGGTGTCAAGCAGCAATGGAGCAACAACACACTAATACCGGCTTCAAACAGGGGAAAATGGCAACAGAGAAGCACAAAATGTTGATCAAAATGGACGTGAAGGACGCCGTGACCAGAAACTGTGCATACAACTCGTTTACCCCAATTTAAAGCAGAACTTAATGTTGTTGCTTGGTTGCTGTTCGATGCCACCTCTCACACCAGCTGCGCTCGAAAGACTGCGGCTGCTGTGTACTTGCATTCATGCATGCTCCACGCTAAGAGGCACTTCTGTCCCTGGCTGTCCGTGCACATGCTCAAACTTGTCGCATGTGTTGAATTGCATTCAAGATATCTGAACATTCACCTAACTTTTTAGCCACATCACATATCATATCAAAAGGGGGAGGCACGGTGGCCGAGATGGTAACGTCTCGGCTTGCTATGCGAAAGGTCCCGGGTTCAAATCCCCAATCGGGAGCAAACCTTTCGCTTGCGTCATTGGGTCATGACCCGCGCCTAAGGAGGCGTCTTGGCAACCTGACCTCCTGGGGGACTGCACCTGGCCCACCGCTGGACAATGCACCTGCACATGTGTCCCCTCCCCAAACCCCTAACCCTTACCCTATTTCCTAGTAATCCTTGCACCGGTGACCGAAGAAAATATATCAGAAAACTGTATGGTGGTCTGCCACGCCCCTATAACGACCAAGTAGTTGTATCACGGGGTAAATAAAAAAATAAAAAATAAACAAAAATCATATCAAAAGTAATGCTACAAATGACAAAGTTAGGGAAAGCAGGGGAAGAATGGAATCTACTAAAGCAAAAATTCTACATCCAAGCAGAAACCAATTTCTAGAAAGATAGAGAAACAGAGAGCTACAGCTCATTATAACAAGAAATTATTGAAAATAAATAAATTCTGCCTTTAGAAGTGATCTACACTGGAAAAAGTGGCATGATGACTTGTAAATAAATGAATGAATTAAACAAAAAATTCCATGGTGCCCGAAATAAAGTTCCGCAGCAATTGCTTTGTAGTAATGGTGTTTTGTCTTTCTGTAGGGGAACCATGTTGACCACTGACGGGTGTGTGGAACTCATTCTCCTCTGTGGATGCGAAGGTTACACCCACACAGACTTGGCAGCAGAATGTAATCAAAGGCACCCAGAGAAAGAACCCATAGCACAAAGCACCATGAGCAGACTGCTCCAAAATTTCAGGACCACAAAGGAGTATAGACGATGCACCCTGAACAGGATGGCCCAGCACATTAATCAAGGTGGAGGAAATGGTTCTGGTGAAGGTGTGTGTGTAAGCCCAAAGATAATGGGGTGGTGCTTCCTAAGGATGCGCTGAATGGTTGTCCAAGGAACGACCAGTTCCAAGCTACTTCAGCCAAGACTTCAGTGCATGGATTTCTTTGGATTCACACACCCCTTTGCCAGCAGGGGCGGATCCAGACTTTCAATTTGGATGGGGGTCATGCTGTCATGGTCCTGTCGGACCGTTCTGTACCATACCGCAGACTTGGTGGCCATTGCAAGGCGGGGCGGGGGCATAAGCCGAAAAGGGCGAGCAAGAGCGCCGCAGGCGAAAATTTTTGGGGGGTTCAAGGTCACACGAGCTTAGGTGAATGTGGGAGATTTGAATGGGTGTGTACAGTATTTGATGAAATTGGTAGCACTTTTTCCGAAAAATCATCCTAATTTGCAGATTAAAATTTAGAAAATATTTCACTTTCCACGGTTTGGGGGGGGGCCCCCGTGAACCCNCCCGTGACCCCCACCCCCCTTGGATCCGCCCCTGTTCTGACCCCGAAGGCTCAGAAAAATCTGTCAAAACCTTCGGTTTTTCTGAAATCTCCAGAAATTTTCTGCATTTCCCTGAGATTTAGGGGGGGCAGCTGCGAAGAGCAAAGCGAAGAGAAAGGCGGGAGAGCAAAAATTTTTCTTAAAAAAAAAAAAAAGATGGAAAGATATACCCAGATGCCTAAAACCGCCTAAAACTCTTCGGCCCTAAGCACCAGTGGTCCAATTGGAAAAGAAAAAGATGCTATAATGGCTTGTAGTGAATTGTTTACTAGAGTGTACAGTATGTACTCCCCCCTGAGACACTTGCTCCACTCCAAACGTCGGATACACTGCACTGCCATGAAATTATAGCGGTAACCGGAGAACATTTCTGTTAGTGCTGTCAGAGGTATAGTCAACAGTGGGACACGTGCCTCAGTCAGCCTCAGCGCAGTGGTATGGTCCTGCACTTCAAAGCATTACTGCCCCTTTTTTATTTCACCGAACCACTTTGTTGCATCAGTATAGTCTATGCCAGTGTCAACTTGCCCTTGCATAAGTATTAGGACCCGAAGAGGTCCGACGTCAATCTGTGGTCGACTGGGAGGTGTGATACTTGTCCAGAATTTAATACACGGTACTGGCTTTGATCCTGCTGGACTTATTCGTAACCATGTTTGTATATACGTATAGTGTTGGACATTAATAGAGGCATGCTGTACAGTTCATGTGAATGGACCTGCTGGTATTTAGCGGCCATGAGTTTGCTAACCATCCACACAGTCATTGCCCCATGTTGAAGTGTCGCCATTACAAGTCGCAATAGGGGTTCGACTTGTGAATTGATGCGTACAGAGAAAGTACAATCATGAAATTTTCATGATTGTACTTTCCCTGTACGCAGGTTACTCACAAGGCAATGTAAACTTCGCCTTAGTGAAATTGGCAATGACCCTGCTCAATTCATTACAAATTGGTTGAAGGCATCACGAAGTGAGAGGAATCACTACCAAAGGGGCTAAAACCCAATTTATTGGTTGGATGGTTGGTTGGTTAGTTTAGCGAAAGCAGGCGTTAGATGATTCCGGAGACCCTTACGCTGCCACGCCACAGTAATCATGACCAAGCAACGAAGAATCAGGAAATGAATTGAGCAAATCGTACGACACTACAATATATTGAGGAAGAGAGGTTTCAGACGATGCAGTGGAGGGAAACGTAAGAATCCCGAAAAACTCATCGCACGAATAAGAAGCGAACCTTTCAAAACTCTTTCCATGCGAACAAAGTATAGTATAATGTCAAACTTGTACTTAGACTTATCGTTTTTATGCAAATATTGCTTATAAACTTACATGCTTATATAGTATGGCTCAAAAGCACTTATACATACATACAGTACGGTATACATAGTACAGTACCTGTACATACTAATGTATGTTTATAGGTCTATAATTACTGTATGTATAAAAATAATCATTTGGTCATTTAACTGACAAAGATCTAACTAAGTGTCCGAATATTGCTCTGAAGAGTTGCCTAAGATTGGGGCCTGCTGATTTCAACTTACCTCAGATCGCGTAAAAAATGAGAAATAGTTCCGCTCTTGATAAAGCCGAGGTATTTAAAATTGGACCGTAAAATTCCGTACAATTTATTTTTACATAAAGATTTAGCTGCGTCCCACGTTATCCGCGTAGAGCAAAGTTCACGTCGAAGGGCATATTGGAAAAAGGATACAATATAATATCAATACACTATTAGGCCTATACACTACCACTCCCAGTCCAAATCCTGTAGAATCAGGGACATAAAAGATTTAATAATCTGTCTGGATTCCTCTATCCCTAAGATATGATTAAACGCGAAACCTCCCCCTGAATAGCTGCATCTTCTTGTTATAGAAAACCTTGACAAACATGATCTATGAGAGAAATTCAGCCCATATACGGTACCGGTATGTTATTAATGTTGTGTAGGATCCTGTCCAGAATTAGGCCTATTGTACCCAGCCAGTTTTCCAATACAAAAGAAACTTCTGCTTTAGAAACTGGATTAATAACCTTTGCTGCTTGGGGCTTGGGGCAACATAACATGGCTAGTTTCTTTCTTATCAATGAGAAATTTCGATTTGTTCCCATAACTTTTGCATGCACTGGTATCATATTTCGAAGGAGTATAACTATCACCAATGAGTTTTTTCCCCTTCAACAAAAAGCATTGCCTTGACGTCATAAAGGGTGGCCAGACGCCCTTCTTTAGGAAGGACAGTCCTCCTTTTGAGCACTCTGGCCTTCGTCCCACGCTACATCCACAGCAAGCTAATGAATAACGTTAACTTGTCCTTCTTTTTGTGGCCCATTTAAAAAGAATTATAAATTTCCTGACCTGCATTAGAACAGCGGAAAGTTCGGGGACTGAAGGCCACCATAACCACTGACGTGTTTTTATTTAATTAAAAAAATGGCTCCATTTACACCACCCAGTGACCCAGGTACGTACTACTGTGATTGTGTCAGTATGTTTTGAAAATTCATTTTAGAACACCACAAAATAGCATACATCTCAATGTAGTGTCATGTGACAAATAAATTCTCTTAAGTACAGTAGGCTATAATTATGTTGTGTATTTTCTACGCCATCTTACATACTTAACTTGAAACTTAAAACTTAAAACATGTTTCATTTAGGTTAAATATTTAGGCTTAAGACTTTACTTATGAAGTGTGTTAAGTACAATAATTTGGTAATTTGTGTATTTCGGTTTTCATAAAGTAATAATCCAAAATATTATATTCATTATACATAGCCTATGTATTGTACTGTACGTGGTATATTGTATAGCCTATACATAGCAGCTGTGTCCTTGTTGGAGATTTGGAAATGGCCACCCCGGGCCACTCTATCATAAACATCCATGTCACCAACACCTATATACTCCAGCATGGAACAACACAACAACAACATCAACAACATCACGACATTTCCCTATGAGGGGTAGTCAGCGATGAAGGGAGACGCAAGTTAACTCAACATATATGAACTAATAAAACTCATAAGAATAAACCTAAAAACAACCCCTTTCACCCCCCCCCCCACCCCGGCCCACCTCATAAACAGACACTCAATATTAAATTTAAATATTACACTATGCAATACTGTACTTCATCAAAAACAAGCCCCCCCCCTCCCCCCTCGTCACCAGCCACTACTCCGGACGCCCTGGCCACGCCGACGTGTATGGCACATCCCTTGCACCAGCATGGAACAATCCCTATTAATATACCATATCTTACAGCCTTTCAGGAATCTCATGTTGATATACATTGATACATACACTGGATTCAGGGTGATGAATAACATTAGCATTGTCATCCACAGCCTTATCCGGATGATTGATGATCGATTATTTGATTATTATTAAAATGTTGTTGCCTCAATTACTGTTTACTGAAGAATCACACAAAACACAAAGTGGAAATAAAGTTGATGCTCCCTGGTCATCTGCGTTAAGGTTGCGATTCAGCTGAAGCCCCAGTTTTCTTCCAATTTTTCATGCAATATTTAAAATCAACCGTTCCATTTACATCTTTAATTATAGCAGATAACGTTAATATCACTTCTTCAAAGTGTTTCGTAAGGGGTGTCGTTTCAAAATTAATATATTTAACATGATTAAATCTGCCGCAAAGTAAGCTCTGAAATAAAATTTGTCGCAATAGTTATGCTGAACAATTTATGAGAAAAAGGTCCCGATAGTGTCGTTGCGTAAAGAAAGCTGTTCTTAATGTTTCGTAAGGTATATTGTAACATATATCATGTTATTATAATTATAAAAAAATTAAAACCAATTTCCTAGCCAATTAAGATGAAATGTTTTTTCTACAAGCTGCATACTGGAATTAATTTTCCAAAAAAAATATATCAGAAGCCACGGAAGATATGGAACAATATTATATTTATTTTATTTAATACTAGCAGGATACCCGGCGTTGCTCGGGTTATGAAATACTTTTCCATAGGAGTGACTCATTGATTTGGCAGTAACCTTTGCAATAATTATGGCTATACAAATACAATGTTGGCATACCTATAACATGGAGCATATTGCATGTGCATGAAGTCCAAACAACACACTGCGGATGTCAGATTGTAAGAGAATACACAATACACCTCCAAAATCCAGCAAAAGTATGTATTGAAAAATTGAAGGTTGTGCAGTAAATGTAGAAGTAAATGTAGAATGTATAGAAGCTCCAGCATGGCAGAGCTTACAATCTGACATCCATTGTGTTTTTTTTGGACTTGATGCACATGCATGGGGCCCGACCATGGGCGATCGACCAGCCGGAGCGTTGCCGACGGTGTCCAGAGCCCCATGAAACCCTCCCTCATGTTCTCGGCCATTGCATGTGCCATGCAGCTTTCTACCAAAAACAGGCACAACGCGGTGGTGGAGCGTGTGCGGAGGGCATCGAGGCTCAAGTTCTCTATCCTTGGAGACAACCAGAAGGTCATTGCAGACTGTCCCCAGCGACCTGACCTCGTCCTGGTGAGTGGCGACACTGCGATCATCATAGACGTGACGGTGCCATTCGAGAACCGGAGGACGGCTTTCGAGGAGGCTAGAAGAAGTAAAGAGGAGAAGTACGCTGCCCTGGCAGAAAGACTCAAGGCCCAGTACCGGCAGGTTCATGTTGAAGCGATTGTAGTAGGGGCTCTCAGGTCTTGGGACCCTGCCAACAATAAAATATTGAGGAAGTTGTGTGGCAGGGCCTACCTGAGACTCCTGCAAAAACTTTGCGTTTCAGATGTTATCTCTTGGTCCCGTAAGGCCTACATTACTCATGTGACAGGGAAGGAGCAGTCTTAGGGGAATGTTGGGACGTGTATGTCTGTATTCACTTATACTTTTCACCTGTTGATATTGTTTTTCTTGCTGTTTTTGTGCTTTGTGTCTTTGGGACGTTTTGTCTTTGTACTGAAATGCTTTTGTCAATTAATAAACATTTTGGTATAGCCAATTACGTTCATATTTGCATAGATGAAGCGTGTTGTCTCGAAGCTTCAGCACAATATCCCTCTTATTACCATGCTCCTGACCACTCATGATGACAGCAATCTCATTGCAAGAAGGTTGATTGAATCGACCACGATGCTCACCTTGTGGTCGCTTGTCTGCATCTATGACCAAGTCAAATTCCAGAGGAGGAGGACTGTCAAGTGCAAGCTTGAAGCTTTTGACATGAGTGGAATGGATCATCTCTTGAAGTTGCAGTATGATGTCGAGGCGTGTGCCGTTTAAGTATGTGCAACGGTATTCAGTCTGCTGTTGCATGTTCCCCACGAAGTAAAGTTGCAGAAACCGCGGACTCACATTTTCTGAAGGAAGGAGTGATCCCATGCGATGGTAAATTTTGCCTTGCACTTTGAATGTAGGCATGAAGCCCCCTTCTCTAACAACGTTGGCCCCAAAAGATGTCATCTGGAAGGCCGAATTGTAATTTCTGATGGTCTTCAGGAAATGTTTTGAATCAGGTGATGTACCTATATAAGAGGAGCATTTTAAGTAGCTGTGGAGGCTCAGCCAGTAGAGGAAGGCTAACCTTTCCAATGGAGCAACAGATCGTTTTTGTTTCACTCTTCCACTTCTTTGCCTGACAATGGTGGCATATACCTCTGACATGGGACCAATTGCAACAACACCGACAGAAGAATAGTCAATGTCTGCTGAGTAGTGGAAAGCGGCATGTAGGAGGTGGGTTGATGAAAATGGAGCTAATCTCCGACTTATGGCCGAGTTTCTCATAGAGTGGAGACATGCTTGGTGTTCTTCCTAAGTCTCTTGGTCCCTCATCCTCGTAGAGGCGCTTTCCTGACTTGGCGGACTGCCTGTGGCGAATGGAGGACATGACATCGTGCAGCAAGAAGCTGTCCGACTGCCGCCGTGGGAAGCCAAATTTGCATCGGGTGACAAATTTTCCACTGACTTGCGTGCGTCGCCTACAGTATGTGCTGCACAGATGGGTCTGGAACTTGGTGACTAGCTGATGGAGCTTGGGATGAACAGCCACATCCGGAAGCTCGCAGGTGATGTGCTCCTGGATGAAGCGACAGACATCCTCTTTCGAGTCACGGCCCAGCACAGGAGAGTCCTTAATCCCCAGGACCATGTGGACGTGCGGACTCCCCCTCCTCTGGAATTCCAACCTCCAGAAATGATGCACGACGGTTCCCAAACAGCGAGAGTTGTAGAGGAAACGCAGCATGGCCCGAAAGCGGTTGTTGAAGTGGCGCATCACATTCACCGGGTCCAACACGCACAGAGCAGAGGTGGTGATCCCCTGGCTGAGATCGGAATTCGCCTTCCTGAGGAAGTCCTCCATGTCGGGCCAGAAGTATTCCGCGCAGCTGAGTGTCAGGAACCACGTAGGCGGGCCTAACTCCCTGCTCATGCACAACAGTTCGCTAGTGCGCTGGTACCAATACTGCCGGGTTCCTCTCATGTTCCTAAACACGGTGTGCAGGCCGACCTGAAGGCTGGGGTCGTTCTCCTGCAGGCTCTGCAGAAGTGATGATGCAGACATGTTGGAGTTGTTCCTCTTGCTCCTGAGAGTGTGAAAGATGCCAGCCGAGAGAGCCCTCAGTTCTCCGTCCCATAAGAGATGGAACAGATATTTATTGTTGGTCCCTCCGGAAACGGCCGTCAACGCTCAGCAGGCGTGATTTCACAAACTCGCTGCAGGGAAGGGGGACATCCCGTTCGTGGAGTTTCCCATAGCGTCCACGGGGGAACAAGAAGGGGAAGCACCTTGTGTCTGTATCTGTGTCCCTGTGTTCCAGCCGCTCCGCCGTCACCTTCAGCATCTGGTACAGGTTGCAGTTTGAGGCTGCAGCGTTTACCTGGTGCAGAGGATGGATCGTCGATCGTGTACTGCAAGCAGCGGTTATGCTGAAGTAAAAAAGGCGCATTTATTAGTATAATATAGTGTGTATTGTACACAGCCTATACAGAGCATCTATGCCCTTCTTTTGGAGATTTGGACATGGTGTCACCCTACATGAATTTATGTTCAATATTATGTGTTATGAACATGTTCATAGGTCTCCTCGTAATGAAGCAATAACTCCTACGAAGTGGGGGTGTATCTCAGTGGTAGAGCGTTCGCATTGCATGTGAAAGGTCCGGGGTTCGATCCCCGGCACAATTTTTTAGCCCCTTGGGATTGGAAGCACGACACGAGAGGGAAAAGCTCCCGAAGTTAGAGGCATATTTGTTTATTGTCTGGGAGCACCAGGGAGTACCAGGGAGTACCACTGCAGGTGTACACCGGAGTACCGAAGTGAGTACTCCCTTGGCCAGGACAAACGAATATGCAGGGTGGGGAACAGTGGTCATGTTATTTTTTATCAGGAAGTCCCTGACTATACGCGTGAGGTGTGTGCAGCTGGTGTGCAGGCGCCATTGTCATGGTGCAGCAACCAGTCTGTATGTTCTTCCACATCTCCGGCCATTTGAGCCTAAATCGTCTCAAACCATCCCAGTAGGCCCTAATACTTGCCGTTGACAGTTTTACCAGGAGGGAGAAACTCTATATGCATAATTCCTAAAATGTCAAAGAAAATGATCAGCACTGAGTTGATTTTGCTGCAAACTTGACGCGCCACCTTCGAAGCTGTTAACCCACTCATATATTATTGCTTGTCTCACAACTTGCTCATCAAAAGCCTTGTTCAGCATTCGGTTGGTTGCATCCGAAGTTTTGTTGAGTTGGAACGCAAAATTTACAAATCTTTTGCTCCCTAACATAAGCGATTTCGAAAAATCGCAGAAGCACAAGAACACGGTGTCAAGAAAACTGCCGAAACTCGGAAACATGTGCACCTATGAAGACGAAAATTTTCAGACTAATAGAGGAAAGGTGTACCTAGCGCCCCCTAACGTCACAAGTTCGTACCTCCACTGGATTTCACGGTATATCGACAGTCCGGGAACTTTTTGATCACACCTCGTACACCTTTAAATTATTTCCGTAGTTTCTATCGATGTGTGGAAGCCGCAAAGAAAGCATACATTCTCTCAAGGGTTCCAAAAAATTTCACACATCACTTGGGTGTCACCCCCTTTGAGGGTGGCACCCGGTGCGGTCCGCACCCCCCGCACCTGCCTAGCGACGCCACTGGCGTCGCGTCGAGTTGCGTTCGAGTGCGTATGGAGGTCGTTGAAGGTAAATTACGGCATTTATTGTGAATGGTGCTACATTCCCATGAACTAAGGTGACCTTTAACCCAAACATCACGTTTCTAGGTAGAGTGGTAAGAGAAATACAGTCGATTCTTTGGGGACTACCTATAGTGAAGCACCCTCTATTATGTGCAATGTGCTATGGCCCCAGTGGCAATAACATAATTGCTTGACACTGTTTTTGGCCACACGTCAAGCGAACTGTCGTATCTTACACTTTCGAACATCATGGCTCCTTGAGGAATGGATGACCAGATTTGATAATTTGTGACCGAAGTATATGAGCTGGATAGATATCATTCTGACCCTCCAGTTACGTCCAGTTTGCAGTTGTATTAATACAATACAGGGTCATTGAAAAAGAATGTCTCTATTTGAAAACTCGAAAACTTGTAAACATATCTAATGATTTAAGCTTTGAAATGCTCAGAAGTGTCTAAGGTTTTGGCCTTACCATAATTTGTTTCGATATGAGCTCAATGTGTGGTTCTGAAAATTTAAATACGGTAATCGGTGTCGTGCCAAACCCGTTCAGGCATGTCTGGCGTTACCGTTGAAATCTTATCCCGTAGGTGCTGGTGATGTCGGATCTTTTCACCATACACGTGTCTCCACGAAAAAGTCAATTGTGGTAAGATCTGGGCTTCTGGAGTGGCTAAGCATGGCGAAACTTCTCATTAAAGACTTTGCACACTGGAGGGCTGAACAAATGAAACTTTCCTATATACGGCAGGTTTGTTTCATTGATGAGGCGACTTTTTATGTGAATCATCATTCATCAAGAACAATGTGTGTGGTGTAAAGATCCAAGATATCCAGCACCTACGGGATAGGATTGCAACGGTAACTCCAGATATGATTGGGCGGGTTTATGAACATTATTTTTTACCAAATTGTAACCGACTCTTATACAGCGTGTATTGGTACGAGATGCATTGGAAGAAGCATGACAAGGGTCCGACAGGCCGTCGACGACGTTGACATCAACGATGTCTATCCTGACAAGTATGGACACACCCGAACATGCTTTCATCGCTGGTTGCCGGGGTCAGGCGCTCGCACTCCCGTCCTTCTGACTCCTGCAACCAGCGAGGCAGGCATGTACGAGGGTATCCATACTTGTCAGGATAGACATCGTTGATGTCAACGTCGTCGACGGCCTTTCGGACCCATGCCAGGCTTCTTCCAAAGAATCCTGTACCACCCGTATCATTTTGAGAGATGTCTCACTGCCAACTGGTTGTCTCAGAGGTGTAGGCTCGGGTATAGAATGCCGATTCATGCCGGGGAACCAGGGTCAGCTCTGTGACACAGCACAAGGAGGGGAGTTCATTATGACTCCGGATACATGAAATGGATACCTTGAAATGCAAAACTTTCGAGTAGGAAGCTTAGATCCGTGATATATGCAGATATATGCTCCAGTATGCAGTGCCTTCCTACGCGTGGTAAAGGTATAGCTGAGTAATCAAAAGCAGCATATTTTCCCATCGAGGGACCAAGAAATTGTCTGTTATAGCCGATGTTGTGTGAAAAATGAGTCTGTTATATCCGGAGTAAAAGTATACAGCTATAGGGCCTTATGGAAGTATGTCGAGACCAGCCTTTCGAGTCTGCTATAACCGAGAGTTTGTTACATCAGAGGCTGTTATATCCGGAGTCAACTGTATTTATAAATTTTTGTATTCTTACCTGTGATTAAAGTTTAAACCTAAAGGACCTGCGGCTTTTCAAATACTATTCGTAGGCTACATGGGGACTGTTACAGGTAAAATAATATGCGGGGTATCCAGTCATGCGAGGGCACTGCAACTCTGACACATTTCCAAACCCCCACATTTATTAATGGAAAAAGCTCCAGTTCTACCTCTTGGACCTGTAACATGGAAAAAGAAACTACCTTCATCTGACTATCTCGCGTTTATTTGTGGTAGCAACGTGCAAGAAATCAACAAGGTAATCTGGCCCGCTGCCGTTTCCGCGGGTTAGACCAGCCTCGACTGTATGCATTTAGGGCAGCATGACTATATTATAGCACGCCATTGGACAAAAGGACACCGACAATGATTCCGCGACAGGCACTGCACATATCTAACGCGAATGAAACGGTTTGTAAATGCAAAAAAAAATGGTTAATCACTGCAGATTCACGCGAATTAGTGATATCGACTAATGAGTCCAAAAGAATAATTTTTGTCGAGTGTAATATAGTGTAGGCTTAGAACGAACAAGAGCGACACAGGCGTGTCATAAATGGCGAAAAAATCGCTGATGGCAGCGCGCCCGCCAAACGCCCGTATTTGTTCCCAAGTCGTGCAGATGGCTCTGAATCCCGGGACGGTTCCATTGATCGAAAAGCCTTTTCGTCTCGTACCATTTCCTGGCCGCAGTGGGTCAGAGCAAAAGCAACCATCCCTAAGTGTGCACACCCCTCCCCCTCGGCCCCCTCTGGTCTCTCTCTGACACAGACACATACATGCCCCAGAAAGTAGGGGCAGGGGGAGAGCCCAGGAGCGGGAGGGGGCTCATCCCTCATACACAAACGCCCGCTCTGACATGTAGTAGTAGTAAGTGCAAAAAAGATCTGGTCGTCCAAATGTGCAGTGCTATGTGACTGGTGGCAAGATATGAAGCAGAATAAGTGGTGGTGGTGGAGGATGCGGTGGGGTCACCATCCCGAGAGAGTGGAGGCCACCGACGACAAGTATCAACTTTACGAAGAGCTCATGCTGTTGATCTCAATGTCTCCGCAACTTCTCTAGACTGCAAGTGACAGGCAAAGCAACAGCAGCTCTCGCCGGGGTGAACCAGAGGTTCGTATACTCATGGCAGTGCTGAAATGACAGTGTCGTAGTGCAGAGGACGGCCTAAGGACTACCAGTGACAGGGAGGTATGGCGGAGTGTCAATCCGAGCAGGTGTGATGGTCATTATGAGCGCAGAAAAGTCCGGCGCCCGGCGCAAGGCAGCAGAATCCAGCAGCAACAACAATGGACAGGCCGGACCATCCAATATCCAACAACATTCCAATGTGGAGGAGACTCCAAACCACCTCGTCTACCGTAAAGTACGTGCCCGTTCTGGGCTTTTAGTCCAATGGGGGAGAGTCCATATGACCGTTTACCCCGTTCCAGATGGAGAAAATCATTGAGAGGATGCAAGATGAAGGGATTGGGGTTCCGGTCAAGACGGTCAAAAGTTTCATGTCGAAAATACCTTCGGTGTTCACGGGTAATGTCGCTTTTCTTCTGCTCGTTTGCATGGACTTTGTAGCACACTCAGACAAGTGTGATCGACCTGTCCTTCACCCGCTTAGTTCGTATTATTATGTAACCTAATTAACCAAAGCAGTCAAGTGTCGAACGTGGTGTAGCCTTGACGTAACCTAATAAGACCATTTATGAAATGCTTGTTTTATGTAGGTAATTTCAAGAAATAACCGAATCCCGAGTAAAAGACGGGGGATGTCTAATTTTCATATTTCAATTTGCATATCCCTAACTCCCGAGTTTGTAATTTATTCCGATAACGGTGGCAGCCCAATCCTACACAAATTCCAGCCCAGAAGCATATAAACCTCTATAACCAAATTATGTGGCGAACACCTAAACTCCTAGTATGAAAGAATGCGTGTAACGCGGATCATGCTGGCCAGTTTCCGAAACAACTGCAGGAAACCCCCGATTTTGGTGTGTTATTGAACATGAAGCTAGCTGCAGGAAGAATTTTCCAGTTTGGCTTTAACTTGGGTTTTGTGAAAGTACCGATAACCAATCCCGGTGCGGTTGCAGCCAACCAGATAACCGATTTACCTTCTGGTTTGCGGCATGGGCAATGAAATCAACGTTTATATCCGTTTGCGACCGCAATTCGCGGATTATCAAATTCGGAGGTCTGTCGGCCATTCTTCTGGTTCCTTTCAAGCCTTCCGTTCTAATGTAAGAATACAAGGCGGTCAATCAGGTCCAGCCGTCCGCAATGCACGTTTTTGCAATCTGATAAATCTGCAGCAGTGAGAAAATCAAAGGCTGCATATAGGGAAGGCGGGGATAAAAGATAAAAGGAAAAAGAAGGGAAAAAGGACAAGGGAAAGAAAAAGAAAAAGAAAAAATCAAGGCGGAATATTCTGGCATTGACTCGAACCTCTTCACCATACTTTCCTTTCCTGGCACTTTCCTTATCGGGAGATGGGACTCAATAATTCAAAGCTGACGTTCTCGGAGAAGAAGAAAAAGTCGGAGGCAAAATTCCAATTGCTTTTTGGCCATGTCGTTTATCATGGGGAAAAAATGCGCGGGGAGGTGGGATGGCTGAAGCCTGCAGGTGTTATAATAGGTTCCAAGCGACTAGATATTGAAATAAGACAAATGACATTTTGGAGGCCTATAATACCTGTAGTGTTACATTCATTCATTGCCAGCTTGCAATTTATTAAATGGATAATGCAACTTGCATACTGCCTTAAGGATTCGTTCATAAATTACGTCGGCACATGTTGGGGGGTCTACTGTGTACAGTACTAAATGTATACAAAAAAGTTTCGGTCAATTGTATCCTGTCGATATGCAACTGACCAAGGTAGCTTCCTGCAGCACAGCGAGATCACCAATTAGGTATGTTCACAAGCTCGCCAGAATCGGTCCTGGCAAGAGCGACAGCGTAAAGGAGAAGACAATTAATCGCACTTCCTTCGCCCTTTGACTTCGCTCATGCTAAAATCTCTCAAATATGCTTGAAAACACCGGTTCTTGCGAGGTTTATGACCGGCTTACTGTAGGGCCCGCACTGTGTATAGGTGATTCTAATACAAAGTACTTAACAGCTTTCCTTATAGATACGCGCGCCTGCTCTAAGCCGATTTGTAGTCCCAGGTATATACACGCAGTCAATTGCTGTATACCTCTAGGGCGCGTCAGGTAGAAACTTTTTTAAATAGTATATAGTACTGTAGACCCTGCTGACTGTACTGTACATTTCGGGGAAAGGAGGGATGAAACTTTCAATGCGTACGACTTCAATTTTAATTAGTTTGAGGAGAACCAATGACACTGGTTTTGTATATGAAAGTACAGTACTACAGAAAAACATAGGTGGGTATCAGAAGTTGAGGGATGGGTGTGATAGAAAGAACAGTAAAAAGTGTCCACATTATTTATGGACTCTGCAGGGTGCGGCACGGGCGGAGCGCATGCAGTGTTCACAATATTTGAAGTACATATTTGGCTTCTTTAAAATACTTCTGTATAATCGGTACTTTAGCAAGGGTTTCCCCGCATCAGGTAAAGTCTTACACTGCATAGGTGGTACTCGGAACCGAATATGTTGTATGTTGTATGTTGTAGGACTCGAATTTATTGTGTTCTTCTGCATCAAAAATTGTGGCCGATATAGTCGCTTGCAATATTGGGTTACTGCACCTGTTCAGGGTATAGGTTTTCGACACTGTCATTAAGCTGCTTCAAAGTAAGAATGTGGCCCACATGCCCAGTAACTTTACCAATTTTTAACGGAAACAAATCTCGTCGCACGTACATGTGATATCTGCTGGAAATGAATGAAGATAAAAGTCGTACTGGCTTTTCTGAATTCCTAACGAGTCTCATATGTTTGTGTGTATACACCAGCACGTAACTGGTTGGGTCGGGAGGGTTAGTCCTCCACATTCCGGCCCAAAATAGATTGAAATCCTAACTCAAAAGGAAGGTCTGGCAAAAACGAGTTAAAATATAAACAGCTCGCCACTTCGTTCCAAAATGGGCTTTGTGTTCCACTTGGCCCCATTTTTACTTACACGGCGACGAAACTGCTGCTGTTAATTAATGGGACGAGAAAAAAAAACCCTTGTCGAGGCTTCTGATTACATCTGAGCGGGTGCTGAGTACCAATTAGTTTTTCGGATCAATCCGAAAATAAGGAATATCTCTTCAACACGGTTCTCGTATATTTTGTGTATTTCTGAAGACACTTTTACGATACTAGATGATAATAACTATAGAAATGCTTCCTCTCGTGGTATTTAAGCTGCTTGACAATCATAGCGAGCACTGTAAGAGATTGCCCTTGTTAATTAGGACACTCGAATTTAGCCCAAGGTACCGAATTGTTGCAAGCTGTGTCATGCCTCATGCGTATACATAAAGACTATATAACAGGAAGCCAGTAGCTATTGAATTAAAATTAAATCTGTGTAAAGAGGTTTTGACAATAATTACCTTTCCACATAGCGTATTATTAGGGCGCATATATAACTCACAGCCTCCATTTCTCTTCCCCCAATGTATTTATGTAACATCTGCTCGAATATTGGATCGATGGCCCAGTCTCCTCGTTTAAAGTCCATGAATCGGATTCGGGAAATTACTGGGCCGTGTCATGGCGAGGGGGGGATTTTCGGAGTCGTTGACATGAGCTAACTCGAAACAAGTCCTGCGTTTCCCCCACCAAACTGTCACTGCCCACTATTTCAATCCCTGGAATAATTAAAAATGTATGCATATTCACAACTAGTAGATCCGGCGAGCAGGTTTCTTGGAGAATTACGTAACGGTAAATCCTCACTAAAGTATAGTGCATGTCACTTTATTGACCAGTATGTGCAGAAATCGAGAAGTGCCTTTTACTGTCGCCATATCACCTAGCGACTGTGCCCTAGGGACGGTCGAGTAAAAAAGGACGTAGAAAAGGAGCAGATGTCTCAGATCCCGTGTCTTTTTTATTGAACCAAGTCGCTGGCGATCCAACTGAAAAAGAGATTTTGATTCATCCTAATCGGACTACATACGGTGTTACAGATGAAGACTTGGCTGAATCAGACACCCATACACAGTTATGTAGGAGGAAATAAATTGCCAGTAATATTGTTAGAGTGAGTGCGGAACAACATAAAAAGGGTTTAATGACATCATCCGCTTCGCTGCTAGCTATATTAATTTATATACGTTTTAAATCTGGGTTAATGATATTTGTAAAAGCATTTGGTTTATAAAACAAATTCATTACCCCAGAGTAATTATATACTGCATGCCGGATGATTTGTACACACCCAGCGGCAGATTACCCTGCCCTCGCTAAATATATTTTTGCCTAATAATCTACATGATAATTCAGTGAATCCATGTAAACTGCCAATATATAGATCGATAGCGACGCGACGTCACGTATCCTATACAACTAAGTTTGTTATTTTTCTCAACATTAACCACATCCCATTGTACGTACAAGTTATGAAACGTTACAGTTATGATGACATCAGCTGCATGAAACGTGAGCATGGACATTGAAGCTTTAATTTCACTGAGTTATATATAACAGCTGTGATGTATGAGAAGGAATCACTGAATCCTCCTGCATAAACACGCACGAAATCGATCTTAATCACGAATTCATATGTGTGTTATCACAAATCTGCCTTTAGTACGCAAACAGGGGCTTCCAGTTGGCCGTGTACTACTATGTAGGCTGGCAGTAAACTCGACATATTACGAGAAACATCAAATTTCCTGCACCTGCGAGGATTCCGGTTATATCTAGTAATGGTATAAAAAGTGGCATATTTTTAGACCGCGGGGCCTTGAAAGCATCTTACACACCAAAAAAGTGATCTAATTCGAGACGTCTGTTCCTTTATAGAGTATTTTTTGCTGCCAATTTTTTTCACCGTGTAAATTGCCATAATAATAGTAAGTCACTCGGAGTTGTGTTGAGCAGGCCTACATCTGCGAATGAGCCGAGGTTTATGCTGAACTCTCTTTTCAGACACGCCACAGGGCAGTAAAGATCCCCCGACGACATTGCCAAGTCTCTTTGACACAATGCGTCACTTGCGGACTTTCTTGTACTACTTTTCTTTCTGCCGCTGACAAAATGGCAGCAGGGACAGATTTTTGTTTTCTACTGCGTGCATGATGTTACAGTATTGCAGCTGAGTGCATTATTGTTAAGATAGATATAATATGCCTTACATAACCAGTACAGTTTGAAACTGAATCGCCCTGTGTTTAACTGCCCTTGATTGATTAAAGACAACATTAGGATATTAGGTTGGTAGATGTCAATTTATGGTTTCCGACGTTCTGTGTCGGAACGGACGGAAGGAGAAATTAGAGCACATTATCATAGGGGTAATTCAATAAAGAAGTGTCCGTCTGCCCGCACTCGTAATACAAAACACGTTACTAGAAACCTAATATCTCACGAGGTGACAGGTGAAGGATACTTCAAAAACGGATGTAACATCTGTCACAAGTGTCGCTAATGCAATTAACTATATATTATTATTTGTATTCAGGTACGGATCTTGTGGCCTGGATGATAAAGAACCTCGACGTCGAGGAACAAAGTAAGCAAAAGTTATCTTTGCATTAACACCGCCATTTTTCAAGAAGCACTGTAAGATGCGATAAAAGTAGAGATTTAGGCCAGCAGGAAATTTATGAAGACATATGTGTTCCCTTTATGGTTGGCACTTTTTCAGTGGAAGCTCTTCATCTGGCCCACCTCATGGCAGCTCATGGATATTTATTTCCCATCGACGACCACGTTTTGACGGTTAAAAACGATGGCACTTTCTACAGGTTTCAAACCCCTTACTTTTGGCCTTCCAATTGTTGGGAACCCGAAAACACCGATTATGGTAAGTGCTGACGTGCCCCATTTCACACCTTACGAATGACATCGATTATCTTGTGATTTTGGACACTAACACTTGCGTTCATTTAGCTGTGTATTTGTGCAAACGAACCATGCAGAACAAAACGAGGCTCGAACTGGCCGATTATGAGGCGGAAAATTTGGCTCGTTTGCAAAAGATGTTCTCCAGGAAATGGGAGTTCATCTTCATGCAAGCCGAGGCCCAGAGCAAAGTGGACAAGAAGAGGGACAAATTAGAAAGAAAAGTTCTTGACAGTCAGGAACGAGCCTTTTGGGACGTGCACAGGCCTGTGGTAAGACTTTTCTCATTTATATCGCGACATTATTTCTGCCTGAAAACACTGGTTGAGGAGCGCCGTTTCAGACAGGTAACTACAAGAAGTGTTTTGTTTCTACCCACTCTTCTGCTCGCGCTCGACTCTAAATGGGTACGTTCGGAATAGTGCGTCCCAGTTTTCACCGGAACTTCTCGCAAGTTTCCCCACAATATACATCGGTTTCAATGAACCCCTGCAAAGTTCCGTAATTCATCAACTGTACACAGGAAGTAACTCCTACCATGCAGTTCTATACCTAAATATGACGCAGTATACAGATATTGCTTTAGCAGATGCAGAAAAAGTGTTCACTAAATAGAAATGATAGCTTGCACCGGCAGCAGTATGTTAGATGACGTTTAGTATTACCAACGTCTCGAGTGAGTTTAGGCGTATACTGTATAGCGCTGTATAGTGTATAGGGCTTCCTAATGAACTTGAATAAACATTTCCGCCCCTGACTGTCAGACCTTTCCACCACACAAGAGAGGTTCATTTGTTATCTAATTCCCAGGATGAAAGGCGGTTACGATTGATATGAACATTTTTGCTCGTCAGCCTTTGTTCTAAGAGGGAGAATGAACTTCAAGCTTCTAAAACGAAACGTATAAAACTGTCAGTTCAAAGGCATGTAAATGAATAAAATTAGAGACATCACTACAAAGAGAATTCCGAAGGATGCCATGGCTGTTTTCCTAACCGAATCTATATGCCAATTGATATCCTAAGCGATATCTGCCCTGTAGATGTAGTATTGACACTTGCGAACTATGCACAAGTTTTGTTTGACTCACCTACGAACACGAGATAACCGTAGCATGATATAATGCGAACTATTTCATCGCGTGCAGATCCAACTAGAGTCTCCCTTTTTTGCGCCGATTTCCTATCTGCCGCCCGGTAACGTGATTACTACAGTGCCTTCGAGTTTTCCCTCGGCATTATAGCCCGGCACCCAAGTTACACTTTTCTTTCAGTTTGGCTCAGTAAAGCTAGTTGGCTAGTTAGCACTCTAGTTTCACCCCCGCCATTTGAAGCAAGAAAGAGTGGGTAAAAAAAAAAAACGGCTCCTCAGTCTGGCAGACTTGAAACACAACCCCATCCGAAATGTGATCACCTTCCTTTAATTTTGGGGGCATCTTTTACTTCCTTCCACCACCCCAACCAACCCATTCTGAACCCTGCAGCCGGGTTGCGTCAACACCACCGAGATCGACATCAAGAAGGCGTGTCGCATGAACAAACCCCTAAGGAGCAACAAGCACTTGGCGGTCGGGGTCGCAGGGGGTCGAATTTCACCCTCGGTCTCCGAAGCTGACCTGAGCAACCCTGCTGAAGCCCTCAAGCAAGAGATTGACTTGCTCAAACAGAGGCTAGACAGACGAAACATCAAAGTCTCCAAAGTTGCCGAGGCGTGAGTATTTCCAAGAGATAAAAAGAAGACGGGCTCTTTGTGCTACCTACCTGTTATCGAATTAAGCGTTTTTTTAAAAAGGTATTATTTTTCCTCTCAACCTGACTATGTTTGTACCTCTTGTTGGAGATAACGAAGGAGCCTGTGAAAGAGAGACACAGGGGCTGGACCGATTTTATTGCGGGCACACACGAACGACGTGGCGGCTTCATTTATTCACGTTGATTAGGATAAATGCGGCTGGAATTGCATCCCCCACATTTTTAAATAGTTAATGAAATTAACCTATGTTGCACTGTTTCGCGTGGGGAGAGAGAAAAATTACAGCCGATTTTGGGATTTGGGAAAGCTGGCGTAAATATTTAAACAAGAGCGTGCGAGGGCGTGATTCACTACAAGCTGACCTAACATAGTACCTAGTGTTCCAGTTTTAGAAGGAAAAAAAATAAAAATAGGTTAAGCTACCAGCACAAAAAAATAGAGAAACGAGCTTGTCCCGCCCCCGGAAATTTACAATGGCAGGGCCGCGGTTTCAGCAGTTGTTTTGGATTTTACCTTTTGCGAACTAAGCAGGCGTATGAGCCGTGCATTCAGACTGGAAGCAGTTCTGAGCACTTGAACCGGGACCGAAACGTGTAATAATTATTTTTATGCCCCAGGTATTTGAACCACAGGCTCCCCTGTTCGTCCTCATTCTAACATCATTCAGGCGGCATAATCGATCCGGTTGACAAAAAACCTGGCTGAGCACAAAACTTGCCTTTCTGCATTTTACGCCTTTTAATCTCATATGTGTACAGTATAGGAAATTATTTCACGTGCTTGCGCCTGATATGCTTCTGTCTGCTTCATAATTTGTGTGCATTCATCTCCAGCAGGAATGTATAGTCTTTGCGGTGCTTGTAATCCACGGTAATAAAATTTTCTCGACTGCCCACAGCTACCTCGGCTATTTTGAGCAATACGCTGAATACGACCCTTTCATCACAGCTTCCGAGCCTTCTAATCCCTGGATTACAGATAACCCGGAATTCTGGGAGCAAGAAAAACAAGCGTACGTATCTCTTCGCAGAGAGAACTCGGCGGTCCATAAATTACCGGTCCTCTTGTTATTGGCGGTTTTGCTCACGTAACATTGTCACGTGCTAGGTGACCTGCCCAGTTTATGGACGGCCGTTCAGCTCGTTTTTCCCACGCGATTGACATGATTAATATTATATTTATTTTTCAGGAGGGAAATTCCTTCCAGGCGAGTTCGACGATGGGCCTTCAGTCTTCAAGAACTTTTGCACGATCCCGTGGGCAGGGAGCACTTCATCAAATTCCTCGACAAGGAATTCAGCGGGGAGAATCTCAAGTGAGTTGGGTTTAAGACTTCATTCTGCAGCTTCCCCCCTCCCAGGTCCTCCCACCATGGATCATTATTGCTTTAATTCCTGGACCAACCGAGATAGAGAGTCAGGTGAAACCGCAGGGGCAGAAGCGGGGGGCAAATAATTTAGGCAATCGATATGAAAATATGCAGCTGGGATTATCGCGCTTCATTTGCATACTCGATCTTCTAATTTTTTTTTGGCCGGAGGGTGTGGGATGTTCCGTACCTCGATTATAGAGATATGTTTCTTGTTCTGATTTTAAGCGGTGAGGTAGCGGCATGCGTGAATTCATCACATTGTGAAACGACGAATATTATTATCCAGGCCAAAATCGATACCAATTAACATAAGCGCTGCAGGAACAAGCAGCGCCCATTAAAGTTCCGCCAATCTATGATCAAATGGAGAAGAACGGTCCAGCTCGTACTACGTATATACACCGTTGAAAAATAGCACTGTTGAGCAGGTAGGTCCCACTATTGGCACCCCACCCACCCCCTAGCCGCACCTACTCCAAAATGGATTTCCCAATTTGGGTCAGGGGTAAAGTCCTGGCTTGCGAAAACGTAAAGCTGCCGGTATAGTAGGCATGTAAAAGTGGACCCGAGATATATGGAAACAGATGATCAATTTTTCCTATGGGGATTGCATTGCGAATTCGAGAGGGATTATCGATTGAATTATTTGCTCTTGTGTAAACCATTACTGTGTGTATGCGCGGACTATTTTTAGGTGCACCTACATGAAAAGACGCAGGGGTGGTGGAAACGAGGNGAGGGGGGGGGGGGTTAACGATCGATTCCAGGTGATCAACACACGGCCCAAATCTACGTGATTACTATGCTATATACACCACAGGCAAGAAAAAGATTGCTGAAAAAAATGAGAATATGTCCGGTAGACTTGTCTCCATGGCAGTGCCTTTAATACCCGTTTAAATATTAATTAGCTGTAAATATTGATCGAACCTCGTACTGCACCGCAATTAGAGCGGATGTTATTACGCATATGTAAATATGAGCGTAATGGCACTAAATAACCACGTTATAAATAGCTGATCAAACAAAGTCTTACTACCGACATATGGTGCATGACCATAGTATAGCATGCATGTTACATGAAGCCGCACGTGGGTCTCATAGAATGAGGGATCTATTTTGTAACAGGCGTCGCTCTTCATTATCATGAATAGGCGAATGCCTTTCTGTCACGTCTGTTACGCAAGCTTTATCTTAGGCTTTTGAACAATATATGGACTTATGATTCTCGGTATCCAGATGGTGATGCTGTGAGTCCGTTTCAGGTTCTGGGAGGCAGTTCAGGAGCTGAAAGCCCTTCCGCAGAAATCGGTTCAGGTGAAAGTTCAGGAGATCTGGGCCGAGTACCTGGCTCCCGATGCCAGTTGTCCGGTCAACGTGGATTCCCAATCGTATGAAAACACCAAGAAAAACATGGAGCATCCAGACAGGTGGACTTTCGACGTGGCCGCGGTGAGTTGATGGATGTACGTATCATGAGGATGACTCGTGATTGATTGTTCTTTACTTCCAGGCACATGTGTATCACTTGATGAAAAGTGACAGCTACTCACGCTACCTCCGCTCTGAGATGTACAAGGATTTTCTCAATGGGAGCAAAAAGAAGGTACGCGCGTTTTGGGCCAAACTGGGCGGGTCTGGGGACTAAGATCCTTTCTTGCCTGCGCCCAAAATTTGACGGGGAAAAGAAAACTAGAGTCTATCTACCTACTTGTGCGCGAGGGTGTCAAGGTCCATCTATTTATTTTATTTTTGTATACGATCCAGTATTTCTTGGCAATAATACCCTACTCAAGTATTGCGTAAGTTTCGGGGCGTACAGCCGTAAAGCAAAAGTGTTCCTTGTATTTAGAAATATCCAGTAGTGCTGGAGGGAGGCTGCCAAGTGATACAAAATATGCGAAATGTGGTAGCCCATTTGCATCTCTAGTCATTTCAGTTGCACTTGTGCAATTCAGTGGAATGCTGTTTATAAGATGTGTCCAGGTCCACACATCTTTGGACTGTTTTTTGAGCTTGTCTCTATTCCCACACAGCATACACTCTCTTGCCTCTGTCTAAAAGCACCCTTCGTTTCAGGATACAAACAGTTTGCTTCACTTTTACACTTCCCATCCGACCCACCTAACCCCCAATGCATTTTGCTAGAAAGTGTCCGGTGATGAAACACATAGCCCTTAATCTGTCCGTATTTTTATAAGCACCTTGGAAGTAATCTTGGACTTTCTTTTTATTCTGCTGCGCTCACCCCCAGACGTCTGTCAAGGGTATCCGATCTATTGTTTCCTTCTCCACAAAAAAAGAGACGGGTACCTCCTAGTGCTTTGTCCTGCTAAAAAAAATCACACGTACTTGTCTGCATGTGAGTCCAGCACCCGGATAAAAACCTTGGTGAGATTTTTCCCCCTTTTCTTTCTTTTTTCCATCACTCTGTCTCGTCTGTTGTGTGTGTTTGTGAACGCTATGTCTCTCTGTCTTTGCAATGTTATGGACTTCGAAGTGGAACTGTCTTCTTTATGTAGACTTACATGCACTATTTCTACTTTCTGTGTCCTCTGGTCTACAATGTTTGGCATGACATGCATTGTCCTGCATGGGTGATGCGAGTTTTCATTTAGACAAAGCCAGCAGGCATACAGTTTGATGTATGCTGCGTTGTTGTTCAACTAGTTTTCAGCTGGTTTCGTCCCAGTTTTTCAATTGTTCGTTATCACTTGAAAAGAATTTAATGCCGATGCAGTATTTTGAGTCGTATTAGTGGGCCTAAAGCTAGTTGAAATCATAATGTTGTGTTTCTGAGTTCCGTATGTTTGTGACACGTTTTGTAGTAGGGTAACTGCACCCCTGATTTTATCTTGACATTGCCATGGTATGGCTTTATTTCCATAAAGTTGGGGCAGTGCAGTTCCTCTACTTTGTTGGGTGTGTTTGTTCTGTTTTCATTAGTGAAATTCAATCTTGACATGGGAAAAGCATCAAGACAGTTGAGTTGAATTCTTGTTTCCCTGCTGCAACTACAGTGCAGGTTGTTGAATTTGGCATTATGGTTTTTCATTTTTTCATTAGACTGTGCCAGCCACAAAGCGTTGATCCATTTGGAATTTGCAACATCCGTATCTCTCTGGTCAGCAGGTTGGAAGATCCTTCATGATTTCCAAGCTTTCCAGTCTTAACATTGGCTCCGGAACATGAAATGGGCAGTGAAGGAAGAGGCAGAGAGAGACACTTAAGTGACATATTTGACCTCCCACTTCCCATTATGTTTCCATGGTTGGGCACAACATAACTGCAGGTGTGGCTTTGGTAGCACCAGTTTTTAGTGTACAGCATCTTGTTAAAGATTTACAAAACCACACATGTCCATCTCGACAATCTAGTGACATACAGCTGAGGCTCAAAGTAATGTTTTTTTTGTTCATATGAACTTATTATATTGCTCATTTACCAACAAGCATTGTCACAAATTTTACTCTATACAAAAATTTGGTGCATTGTTGCATTTCTTTCTCACCGCCTGATATTATTTCATGCATAATCTTTCATCAACCTTCACCATGTGATATATTATTCCTAGTATAATTCTTCCAAATAGTCTAGCCTTGATGAAAAACAGGACTTGATGAGTGCAAATGCACGCACATTTTAACCAGTTAGACTGCTTTCGTATAACAACTGTTGGACAAAGAATTTTAACCCCCAGCAGTTGACTGCAATACTGATGACTAAAACATGCTTCCTTCACACATGAAAGTAGTGTTGGATGTATGTAAGTATATAGTTGAATGTAGTGAACAAATACAAAAGTAACGAGGTTCAAACAGTCGTCATTTGGCACACACAATCTCAGGAGGATCAGCTTTGAGATGAGTGTCTGAGCAGAAACATTTGCCAGCTGCCAGTCAACTGTCAAAGTTGACCCACATTTTTTCTTTTTTCCTCCTGGAAACTACATCGCATGCATACAAAGACACAAAGTGAAAATCTGAAGCTCTACCAAGTTATGCGATAAATATACTGATCAGTGTATTTACAGATTATATTGGCAACTAAATACTGTTAATAGATATACTACTGTTGACACTTTTTTTTGTAAAAAAAAATCATGCATATACACTGGTAAAAAGGAAAAGAAATCCTAACACATTTACGACATTCATTGTGATAAAAATGTTCAAGTTAATAGATGGCACAGTTATATTTATTCACATAGATGAATACTAAAAAAAAGTCGTAAACAAAGAGTACAGGTAACAGGGGAACAATGTAACCTGGTGACGACTTACGAGTGATAGGTTGCAAGCTACAACATAAAAATTTAAAGCACTTGTGGAAATGCTTCTGTACAGATAACTTTCTGGAATACTGCATATGCCAGCATTTAAAAGTTCTAACACTCAGCTAGACTTTTTCCTTGCTCTAAATACTAGGCCATGAACATTTTCCCACTTAAAAAATTGTAAGCAGTGAGGTAGTTGCAAATGTGGTGACAATGGTATGCAAAACATTTAATGCTGCAGGGGAGAGCAGAGCATTTGAGTAAAATTATGCAGTATCTCATTTTCCTAGCCCAAAACTGAAATATCTCATAGAGTAATAATTGCCATTTTCTAGTGCCATCATCCTTTAAAGAGCCCATGCTAGATATAAGTCTGGATATTTATTTCTGCAATAATGTTGTACAGCAAATTGTGACATATGGTCATCTTGTTCAAATCACTCCATCTACAGAGTGAATGATGCAGAGCTAGTTAGAGCAAGGTGTTAGGTGTGTTGGGACATAACATGACATGGCTAAAACATACCCTCCATCAAATTCTCAACTTAAGGACTCAAGAGTCCAGTTTGAGTTTGATCCCTCTCACAGAATCCAATATGGAATGAGATCCCCCTTCTGTTGTCCCACTGGCCCAAAGGCTCCTGCAGTGCAGTTGGTTTGGTGGGTGGGGTGGCATTTCAGTTCACTCTCAAGGTAAAGTTTCAACATGCCCTAGTGATGACAACTGATTTTCAGAAAATCCTTTTTTTCCCATACGTACATCCAGTACAGCCAATATTATTCTGTCATTGTACTAAAATCTGGATGGGCTTAATTAGACCCTCATTTGGGAATTTAAGCTCCATGTGCCTTTGTATGATTAGGCCAAGAATGCCACTGAAAGTACACTTAAGAAATCTGTTACTTAAATGAATAGCACATTGTGAATGACTGTCCTCTGATGCCAGTCAGATTTATGAAACATCATGTTGCCATACACATTAGTTTTCATGCTAACATTCATTTCGCACTGCTCTCCCCTACTTGACCGGGTCTGCAGGTAAATCTCGATGCTGATCAAAATTTTTGTTTTTGCCTACATTTATTTGAACTTATGGCGCTCTAGGATAGAACAAGGAGCCCCCAGTTTTTATTTCTCTTTTTTCATGACCCTACAAGCATTGCCATTTTTAAATACATACTCTCATGTATTTGTCTATATGTGTACAGAGGAGGATCTTTTTTCTCTCAATGTACAAAGACCCTGTTTCTGTTGACTAAAACAATGAGAAAAAAATACTTTGGCTACTGGTACAGTATTCACAGCAACATTTGCAAACACAGTAAAAGAAAGTCTTTAGTCATTGTGTACTGCAGTTGGGAATTAGATTGTTGCTGGCAACAGTCACAAGAAAAATATGGCTTTAATTCCATACACCCTCTGCAGGTTTAACCAGTAAAAAGGTTTAATCTGCAGCACTTTGGTTTGTTTTATATCTAAGTGAGAGCTGAACTTCGTATATCTGACAGTGTATTTTGGTCAGATGAATTTTCTATGCATTATTACCTAAGAAAACAAGCTAAATAAGCAATGGTAAACTTGCAACTCTCATTCAAAAATTAAGCCTTGATGATAAAGGATCAGTATCCACATGGATTAATCCTTATTACTGATTAAACCTTCAGATGATGTATGGAACTAAAGCCGAAATTATAATGATGTCAGCTCTGTGGTAACAAAAAAAAGAAGAAAAAATGCATCCAGCTTGTACATATTTTGTGGTGTGACCCCGTGTGTAGTATATCCACAAATTCCTCTTTCCTCATGCGTAGAAAACGAAGTTAACCCTACTTGCTTTATTGTGTACGGTACTGTACATAACAAAAAAAAAGCTTTTGAGTTTGCTCTCAGGTTGTGGGTTTTAAAAAATCAGGAAGAGTAGCATTTTTTTGGGGCTGTCTACTGAGTGACAAATTGTTATTGTAGCCTATGTGGACCAGACATATGTAGTGTAGTACTGGTTGGAAATAAAAAGAAGCCAGCATTGACTCACATTTCATTTATTTCTAAACTTGCCTGTTATTGACATTAGTTTCATTAGTCCAATGATCACGCAATTTTTCTACCTGAATCTGAAATAAGAGGTGCATGTTTTAGACATTCAATCTTCTTAAAGCTACTCTATGCATATACCTTAGTGACTTTCATCCCAACTCCTTCAGGAAGGTTTCGCTCAATGTATTCCAGGAAAGTGTCAGCAGTGCTTCCGGTCAGATACTTAAACTGCAGGAACTTGAAGTATGTTCGAACTTCATATTGGACCATGTGCTTCTTGTAAATGTGTACTGACTTCAGGAGTGAGCGGCGTTCATGAAGAGGCTTTGGTGGTGACCAACTTGTCATGAAATGATTAATTTTTGGTTATAAATTATGTCTGAAGAACTCCACCTAACATCAACCTTCAAACAAATAGGAGGTGAGATATTTTCCAAAACAATGTAATCTGCTAAATATCTATACTGGGAATACGATTGGTTATAATGGCATATGTCACATTGAGTTGAATCCTGATCTAGTTCAGAACAACAACAAAAACATGTGAGAAAATGAAGGGGCCAGTGCCCAGCATAAGAATACTGCACAACTCTCATTGACAAATATGTTACGTTTTCCTGCAAGTCATTTGGTGCCTCTACCTTTCATCTTGCTACAGATTACTTTTAGAAAATGTGTGTCACCTATATATGAAACCACATTCACTTCTGCTGCTGCAATATTCAGATGCCTCAGCTAATTCAATATGCTGAGTGTGACCTTGTGCCAAAAAAGTAATACTTTCAGGTATCTGTGGGTTGAATTTTTTTTAAACAGCAAATAAAAGGTTAATTAATTGAAAATTTCATTACCAGTTCATTTATGGGGCAGCGGGGTGTTTTAGGCAAATGCCTGTTCATCACAAACACAATCGATCATGGCATTTTCCCAAGATGGGGTTACCAGTGATGACCAGGCACATTCACCTGGTCATCTCGTACGACCATTACAATGGATCTTCTAATGGCCATGAGTGCAAAATGTATTACTGTCAATAGATTGTCCTTCCTACCATTTATTGAAATTGATGAATATATGAAGCTGGTTGCCATTTAAATGGGGCTTGCAATTCACAACCTGCAGGATGCAAATTTAACTCAAGGTCAGTTTTAGTGTACAA
This sequence comes from Catajapyx aquilonaris, assembly GCA_000934665.2. Classification (NCBI taxonomy): domain Eukaryota; kingdom Metazoa; phylum Arthropoda; class Diplura; order Dicellurata; family Japygidae; genus Catajapyx; species Catajapyx aquilonaris. The sequence continues at coordinate 13,176 of JYFJ02003351.1, read as the reverse complement.
TATGTTGACTATAAATGTGGCACCATCTACCATTGCCACAAAATATAAATGACAATTTTTGCAATGCTGTGATGCCCTGTGGAACATTCTGCCATGTAACTCAACTATACCCGAAGAATTCTCTGTGGCACTGGTTAACTGGGGAACTTTTCTTGTATTCCTACATGGAAGGGTCTCAATATTACCAATTTCCAACAGTGATGTCCAGATGCTTTGCTGCAGTGGTTGCAAACCACTCATAACTCTGGAGCACTGCTGGTTCATATGCCTTCAGTTCTAGCTCAATCATTCTGTAGAGTCTGTCATCCTTGCCTGTACCTTTCACATCCACCTGCACAAAAGAAGAGCCAATAATGTACCAAAATAGGAAGTAATAGCTTAACATAATATCACCTGATTATTGGTCTCCAAAACTGCTTGGCTGGCAAATTTCCTGGGCTTAGCAATGGCATGGCAGACTGAACGTGCTGTTAGCTGCAGTCTCTAGAAGTAGATTTTCAACATCTAATTCTATATTTTAAAAACTCAAAAATCATATGAAAAACATAAACTTACATACAGGGTGAAGGGAAACTCGCGGACAATCGCCAGGTAGTACTCGTAAAACTAATATAGGGATGTGTAATATCAGTTTTGGGCTCCGTTGCATAGTTAATGCGTACGGCACCGTCAAAGTTTCATGACGTCACATCCATTCCCCCAGATTCAATGAAACAAAAGGCACCTTGAGGGCCTCCGAATAATCCAGCCTTGGTCGGTAACACATCGTCCATGTGAAATAAATGATTACCGTCAGAGTAAGAATCTGTGTGCGACACCCGAGCACTTTGTCACTTTTACCTCATATTTTACCATCCGGCCCTCTACACATTAACGGCACTGTACGCATTAACTATGCAATAGTGCCCAAAACTAATTGCACATCCCTATATTAGTTTTGCAAGTACTATCAGTCTACCTGGTGATTGTCCGCGAGTTTCCCTTCACCCTGCATGCTTGTACTTCAGCTCATTTAGGAGATGATACAATACCGGTGGTGGGCGGGAGTTCTGCTAACCGCTAATAGCGGAACAACTTTTTTAGTTAACTGATTATCGTTTTCGCTAACTTTAGAAATCATTAGCAGATGGATTAGCATCCGCTAAGTTTGGTTTCACGAACTGTTAGTCCACTAACAAAATTCATACATGTTCCATCCTCTCAAATGACAACTTTGAGAGGCTGATGTTTTTGAAGGCCAACAGCCATCACTTCGAAACGATGGAGTCGGAGATGGTCCAGTCAAAGTGAATTACATTTTCCAATTGCAAAATGTAATACTTTTGTTCCAATTAACATTTTGACATGAATACGTCTTTAAAATTGGAACTGGGAGGCATGCACGAAAAGTCGAGCGTGATAAAAATGGGGGATAATGTTTCGTCTTGTAATTTCAAAACTAAAAGCAGCTAACGAATATGCTACAATTCATATTGGCCAACAATCATCGTGAATGACAAAGACTTTGTGAAAAGTGAGCTTCAAGTGGGTGAAAAGTGAAACATTTCATAATGTAGTCAAAATTGCATGATAAAGCTCAAGAGAAATACGAGAAACACATAGGAGATGAAAGAGCAGCACGCAAGGAACAAAAAGAGCCCAAGAAGTCAAATTCAGAAAGACAGCGAGAATACAGACAATGAAAGAAAGTTGCAGCAGCCAAGCGAATTGGTTAGTCACCCAGTACTAGTACAACGACACGACCCACACCCAACAACATTACACGCAAGATGCTAGAAGACAAGACAGTACATTAAGGATTGCTTAGAAAAGAATCATCGTAACGGTAACGAAACATTATCACCAATTTCAGTTACGGTCAACTTTTCGCGCATGCCCCCCAGTACTGTTACGATTTTAAAGACATATCACGACAAAAACCTGCAGCTTGTGTCCCAGACAAAACTTAAGTTTTTTGCTTTTTGGATTTGTTTATTACTTTTTATATGGAACAGTAAATAACTAAATAAGGCATATGTATAGTAGTGCTATCTACTGTAGGCTCTAGCTCTCTAGGTCTGTTTTTACATTTTCATAGGTCGTCGAGCGAAAAAGGCTAAATTAATATAATAAAGTAAGTGTTAGCTTCCGTTAATCTTTCTAGCTGTTTAGCGCTAGCGATTTAGCAAAGTCAACTTTCTTAGTTAGTGGATTAGTGGTCAGAGAAGCTAAACTTTCGGTTAGCTGCGCCCACCACTATACCATACTAGTCACTAGTATATTCACAAAATCATTTTCAATCCCAACCCATATGTACTTCCTCTGAATTGGATGTTCTAAAGGGGATTTGCACAAGAGCAGTTTTAGTACTAGTCTAAAGGCCCATTTACATGATGACGGTCCCAACGAAAGAAGGAACGGTCAGCCAATCAGAATGCTCCACTCTGCTAGAAAGTATCAGCGGGGAGCATGCTGATTGACTGACTGTTCCTACTTCCGTTAGAACCGTCATTGTGTAAATAGGTCTTTATAGTCTTAAGGATCTACTAATCAGCATGGGATGCTCCGTCATTCGTCCTGGAGTGGCCTGTGCTGATTGGCAGAACCTTAAGCCTAAATATAGTGCTAAAATTGCATGTTCTTACCATCTCTCTATGACAAACAGAAGCTTACTTGTACATTAATAGGCACTAAATATTTTCATGAGAAGTGCTAATTTGGGCACAATATTTAATAATTTAATAATAATAATAATAATAATAATAATGATGATGATGATGATGATGATGATGATGATGATGATGATGATGATGATGATGATGATGATGATGATAATAATCCTGGGTAAGTGCTTTCACACCCGGTGGGGGTGTATCACACGGAACCTTTATTGTACTATTATACATTGGAACCTACTAATTGAAACGCCTGGGCCCACGGGCAGGATGACAGGAGGGGATGTGCAAAGTGCAAGTGCAATGTCTCATGCGGTACATTTTGTGAACTCCCCTGGGTGGCTTAGTCTTTCGGAAATGCCACCCGAGACGAAGCCAGAGACGACCCAACTCTGCACGAGATGAAGGGGGTGTCCCTGGGCTGGGATCGAACCCAGGACCTTAACATCCGTGGGTCCATACGTTACCGCAGCACCACTCAGCCTCCCCTTGGGCACAATATTTTATTTGATTGTTTTTACTCTCTCAGAGTTGTGCAGCCCTTAGAAGGGAAAACCATATCAGCAAAGTGTAGTAAGGTCCTGATTGCTCATCCAGATCCGTTTGACTGTTGCTGCCAGTTGCAGCATTCTGATCCAAGCAGACAAGCAACACTCGACTTTAACACACATTGCAATTTTAAAAACATTCTTCTAGGAGACGGTGACTGCTGCAGTAGCATTAAATTGACATGACCATCATCCAGTGTGCTTTGAGAACTGCACATCATATCATGCCTAATTCACTTTTGACAAAAGTGACTGACAATATTGCAAACGTCAGGGTTTGGCAATTGTCTACTCTCACTGAAATAAGGATTTTGAAACAACTGTATTACCATGCATTTTGCTGCATGCTGGTAAAATCAAGGTGACCAGATTTTAGAAAATGCATATCTGGTGACTATACTAGCATGGAGGGCCGGTGAAAGACCTGGTGTGGGTGTGGAGCACTCCCCACCGGAATGATCCCATATGGGGAAATTCCCCACCCGAAATCGGGGAGCAAATGGTCAAATGAGAAGAAATATCAACAGAAAAAAATTGTCATGCTCGTTTCTCGGTCCTGAAACGTCTGAAAAATTATCTTCGAACAATGATGTCCCAAAATCGATTGAACGGCGTAACAATGTTGCATATTTATTCCGAAGAGGTCGACAAACTTGATGATTAACAGTTAATGGACGAATTCATATCGAAAAATTTGAAAGGCAGTTCTGTATTCGCACTTTCTCACAAATAAATAGTCAGGTCAGTGAGAATAATGTGCGTGAGTCTGAAGGTGGTTAAGACTAGGATTGTGGTTGTGGCTGTGTATGCACCAGTTGACTCATCTTCGGAAGAGGATACGGAGAGGTTCTGGGATAGTTTAAGTGCTGTGTTGGATGGTTTTAATGGTAATGACAGGATAATTCTTGCAGGGGATTTTAATTCTTGGGTGGGTGTCTCTCGCCCGGGGTATGAGGGAGTGTTGGGTCGTTATGGGGATGTTAGGGTTAATGGAAACGGTGTGAGTAGAGGGGACGTCCCTGGCGGGGTTGATGAGGTGCAAGGGTGGTGCAATACTTGTCGGTGTGGTCAGTGCGTCCAGAGTAGTGGCTGGTGGCGNGGGGGGGCTTGATTGAGATGCGCATGGGTGGGGGGTGGGACGGGTTGTTTATAGTTTTATTTTCACAAGTTTTAATTTAGTTCATATGTTGAGTTAGCTTGTGTCTCCCTTCATCGCTGACTTCCCCTCATAGGGAAATGTCGTGATGTTGATGATGATGATGAAAAAGTCCTATTCACAAGCATACAAGCTAAAAAAACTCCATATATATTACTTACAAGCACTGCAAAGCATCCCAAAACATTGTCCGCCTGTGAGGCAATAACTCACACCAAGGGGTGCCATTTTAAAATTTATTAGTGATAAATTGGAAGTGAAGAAAAAATCATGATCACTGCTCCACTTTATACTGACAGGCCAGCTCCCTTGGGGTATGCCGGTCCCCCGCTTTACTTTGTTTTATACCGGCATGCTGCAGAATATATGGTGATACCTCGTGTACCATACCAGTTTCATTAGTAATGTAGTTAACGATGTCATGTGGGATGTTGGAAGGCCATTCTTAGGCTGGGAAACAATGCAAAAGTGGCAATGTGCTGGTCTACACTGACATCAATTTCAGGTGATTGTGTGTGTCACACAGCCATTATTCAGAGAGTACAAAACACAATCACAGCAACTAAGAGTGGCTCATAACGCTACTAAATTGCCTTACTGTCAATCTTGGGCTTAGAACTACAGGGCACACTAGCAAGGCACTAGTAAAAATTTTGGTAATTGTGTTTCACTAGTAGATCAATGTTTCTAGGTGTAACACTCCACTAGAACCCCTTTGTATAATCATTGGAACTAGTTATAATAAAAATGCAGTTCCAGTGGAGGACCAGCTAGTCCAGGATGCTCCAAGAACTGCTTTAAAAACCATGAGCATTTTTGAGCCTTTTTAATAAGACTTTTTGCATTGTCTTAAATGATCACTGAGATTGACTGTGGTGCAAAGAACGGTTGCTGTATACCTATTAGTCACCCACAGTGGTTCACAACAAATAAATGCAACATTTTAACTCTGATCAACTCTTGATACACCACAAGTTTCGCTGACATGAAGTTCTTCCGGCTTAGTTGCTGTGGTTGACCAAGAACAGGCCAACTTATGCCTTGTTTCCACCAGCATAATTTTTGTTATGGACAAATGCAAAATATGCAAAAAATGCAAGCCATAACAATTTTTGTTGCTAGGCAATTAATAATAAAGTAATAATAATATAACAATAAAGTAATAATAAAGTTTGCTTGATTTTGTGCTCTATTTTTGTGCTTTTCATTTTGCGATCAAAAATTATGCCGGTGGAAACCAGGCTTTACACATTGCAACTACCAACCTACCAGATGCATAAAACATCTGACAAAAAATTGAAACTATGACTGTGACAATACCACAAGAAATTTGTCACATGATTCTCCATGTCATCTGGAGAGAATTATAGGAATGTGATGACAATGAGGGCAAGAAGTGGCAGCTCCATGACCTTCTAAGGCTAAGAGCAATATTTACAATATTTTTCCATTGGTTCCATTAGAAGCAATAGTTCAGCATACATGTTAACATACTTTTAAGTATTTTTCAAAAAGTTCATTCCAAGCACCCTGCACTGTGACACTGCAAGCACACAGCTACCACCAAAAGCCAACAAACTACTCACATTCAGAATATTCATGTCCACAATTCTAGTAAGGCCCAGATGCAGGTGAACTTTTCCAAAAGCCTAGATGAAAATCCTGCCCTACTTTTCAGTTCATTTCTGAAAATTCGCAAAATAAAAGGCCAATAAGGGCGAGCACATGTATGCATGCAACTAGTTTGGCCCCTCGTCACCCCTGGCGAGTGTGGCGCGGCGAGCGGCGGTTCTTCTAGTTTTATTTCAACAACGATTTCAACCGTGATTTCAACCATGATTTCAACGCTTGTTTGTTACAATTTGATTAATATACAGAGGTGGGTAGTCCCAAAGATTTCTGCTATACTATTAACGTCGATTAACGTGCACAGTACAGTACAAAAATATAAACAGTAACAGGAATCTTTTGATCACGCCGGATCACGCTTTTGATAGTTCAGTTGCCTATTACCAAGGCATCTGGCGGTAGATAGTAGACTTAGTAAAATTGCTCCGCCAGATGGCAGCATGGCAGCACGGTGTAAATTCAACTGAATCGAACCGAATCAACAAAATAATGTCGCAAAATATATTATGACTGAATAACTTATCGAACAGTATGATCAATTTTCATTCCATTTGCCATTTTTCTCAGTGTGTGGCTGATGGGCTGACTCTAATTATAGGCATACATCTCAAGCGCGACTTTATAAGATGTTAATCGGTCAACGAATTATTCGTTTCATCAAGGTTTCATGTAAATGGGTACCGGTAACTGGGGTAACGCATCGCAGTGAATTTTTGAATACCGGCACTTCCAATAATAAAGTGTGCTGAATGCTGCGAATGCATTCATATTTTTAAAAAAATCATCATCAAGGCGTACATGGCATATATTAATTAACTAGCAGCTGATACTTTTGATAACCACTATAAGAAATTATGCCAGACGATGTCAGAGTATAAGGTAAGGTGCGCCCATAATTTCGGGGAGTATATGTAAGGAGGAGGGGAGGAGACTACACCCTGCACGAGTAATATGCGGAGGCATTGGGTTTTGAATATCGCGGTTGCGGGTTGCCGATTGTAAGCGCCCTCGACCGTTCCGTCCGCTCGAATACGTCATGATGCTCCTCCTCTCCAGTCCATGGACGGAATAATAAAACGCACCAGGTAAGTTCCGTGTCCATGTGTGAGAATCCTAGCGCCGACCGTCGAAACACCAAACATGGGTTAAATCGACACCCGTGATCGACACTTTATTGGACTCATCGGAGACGGTCAGACGGAGCGCTGCAGGGGGAACCGGGGGAACCGGGTAAGGAGAAGATAGGAAAGTAGTCTGGGGTCTGAAGCAGTCCAGTAAATTCAGTGTCATAAATTCTTTTTATACACTTACTATCAAAGTCACGGACGGAGCTGACTGTTGTGAGTCAGGTCTCGACTTGTATTGTATAAGTGCGACAATGGCGGGCATTATTAGTCGGATGCACGTGCGCACCCAGGATTGAGAGTGACTTGACGAACGTGAGAGGCGGGTGAGAGATGTTAGTGATGGTGAAAATTAGAAGAGATTAGTAATTAGTCAGTAGTCTTGCTGAAGGTCATTGTGTGCTTGTATAAATCCTCATCCGCACGAGAGCAAGCAGCTTGAAACTGGGCAACAATCAGTTAGCAGTGACAGGCAATTGTAGGAGCAATTAACCCTTAACTACGTAGGTGGGCGAAACACCTTTAACTACGTAGGTGGAGCCTGAGAGGCTCTAACGGTATATTTAAATCTCTGCTTATCAACTAAATTGTTATATTGGACTTTTCACATACAGAAAGTGCAGTTCAGATCATTAGGCTTCCGAAAACGTAAAAATCACACTCTGAGTCATCATATTCCGACAGGGAAATTTTTTTAATTAAAAGGTTACATCATGTTTGAGCCGCTCAGGGTTCACCTGCATAGGTAGAGCCTGAGCAGTTCCAGGAGGGACCTGTTCCTCGTTACGAATTTTTTTTCAATCAAACAATAGGGACTACAAATTTTATTCTTTCGTTTTCATGCTTAGGAAGGTTTTTCTGACAAAGTCACGGAAGGACAGGGAAAAACAAATTCAATGAAAAAGTTAGATGCGTTTCAATAGTGGTTGGAGCCTCTCAGGCTCCACCTATGTAGTTAAGGGTTAAGTGAGCTGGCACTATGCTGCATTCATCCCCACTTTTCTCCTCTGACCCACATGTTTTATCAAGATAGTGAGGTCCAGCAGCTGATTGCGATAACTGATGAATCATTCACACAAGATTATTTCTTGGACCTTACGGGAGGTCACAGGCACCTTCTGCTGACACTGGCAGGTAATATACACACCACACTTGCAATTACTTCCTTGGCACTTTTTAACTGATGAGGGTTTGTTGAAAAATGCATGATATAAAGGTCACATGCAGACAACAAGCAAGGAAATTGCATTTTTGACAGATTTCATTAATCGGTATGTAGTCTAGTAGTGCATATTGCAGCCATACGGAAAGCAGAAATCTGTTTTCATTGCGTGACGATTTGGCTATAACAGACCTTGGTTATAACAGACTTTTTCCGTGTTCTCTTGAAGTTTGTTCTATCTGGATTCAACTGTACTATTAACCCCTTCGCTACCTGCTATATCGCCATCACCATCGCCAGGTATTACCGGCCAACTCTTAAACTGATTTAATTATGAAATTATGTTACAGTATGCGGAATAGGGTGGAGCGAAAAACATAAAAGTTGTCCAATTCAATAGCATGGGGTGTCAAAAGTTGTGTGAAGAACCATAAGAATAACTTGGTGCATTCCTCATTACCTCACATGGGCATGTAGACTTGTACTGAACCTAAAAATCCATCCAGGCTGGACTCGTGGGAAAAAAAACAGTAGTCAGAACCTTCTGACTTTGCTTAGAATTGTCTTCACCCACATACCAATTTTCAGCTTTATGTTATTTATTTCTACCCCAAGTCCTTTGTTAACTGTACTGTTTATCACTTCCCTAATTTTTTGCATGTTATTTGAATGTAATTGATTCATTTTCAGTGCCCCTTGCCAAAGAGCGTACGAGCAATGAACTGCCACGTACCCACCTATGTTGCCTTGGTGGGAGCAGGTGTAGCCATTGGTGCAGGAAGTGTGTATCTCCTTTATCATCGCCTTCACCAAGACACTGAGCTGAAAGTGACCCACTCATTAGCACTTGAAATATCGCGCCTCCACTCCAGCATTCATGATTTGCAACGAGACATAGAGGAGCTCAAGAACTTTGCCACCAAGAGAATGGGCGGTGGTGGTTCACTTTCATATCCTACAAAACGAAAACTTAGTAACTCAAGCAAGACTGGAAGCACTGGAACAGATATCAAGACAGCCTTCACCAGTTCGCCAGTTGATGATGATGATGAAGAGGAGGAGTTTTATGACTTCTCAGATGAAGAGGCAGTCTTGAGCTATCCAGTGGAACCAAGTCAGAATGGGGAACTATTTGAAGTTGTGGATCAGATGATGGACTCTGGTCCTGAGCGCCAGAAGGATGCTTATGACTTGCTAACATCCAGGAAAGATGAGGTACGTTCAGAATTATTGCCATCATGACAATTGAGGCTCTCAGAGGAAAATCCCGTGGGGACATATCCCAAACGGAGTTCATTTTGAGATAAATGGCTTTTTGTGTTGCAAGAGAATAGGATTTTCCATTGCGGACCAATTTTACAAGTGGAATATGTGAGCTTCGGCATATCCCAATTCATTTGGGACTTCAGCACACTTTAGCACATGAAAGGTAGATGGCAGGAGAGTACAAAAGCACTACAATCTCAAAATCGGAGGTCGGTTGGGATGTGCCGTTTTTGCTATGAGCTCCTCAATTAGTTCATAATTTGTATCAGAATGTACCCCCGCGTGCATAAAGATGGAGACGGCAGGCCCTTTTTTGACCTTTCTTTATCCGACTCAAATTAATGAACTCTTTTTGGACCGAGTTCGCTGCATCAGGCGTGTGTTCGTGTATTTATGACAGTATATTTGATACCGTAATAGCTGCAATTGGCAGAGCAGCCTGCCGAAGGTGAGGGCCTGCCGTCTCCATCTTTATGCTCGCGGGTGTACTACGGGACGCATAAAGAATGTCCGGGGAGATTCTTCGTTCAGCCTGGCGGAGGCAAACCATTGCACAGGTGTGTACACACACACTTGTGTGTACGTCCATGCTTATCTGCCGAGTTTTTTCCCTCCTCCCTTAGCTACCCAGGTGCAATGGGTTGCCTCCACAAGGCTGAACGAAGAATCTCCCCGGACATTCTTTATGCGTCCGATAGTACATGGTCACAAGCTAAAAGTAGGTGGCGCACTATCCATTACTCAAGTAATATGCAAACTGGCGACATTATAGCCCTGTTATGTAATATGCATTCCCTGAGATGTACAGTACAGTACAATATGATGGGAGTTCCAAAAGGTTACCAGATGGTTTCAGGTCAACTAGGCCCCTAGTTTTAGCTTGTAACTGTTCGTATTTGGAATATGTCAGTTAAACTTTTCCCAATAGAACTGAAGGAATCCAATCTTCCTACAATGAATATTAAGTGAATCACTACTAAAATTTCCTTAGACAGACTCCCATTGTTGATGGCAACAATACCCAATTTCAAATCCATTAGCTGTTTCCATCTGATGTAACATTTAGAAACAAAAATAAGCTTGGGATTTTCCGCTATATGAGTGTGGTCCGGGCCCTAAGCGTTTTAACCTTGCACTTTGTGATGAGAAGGTGCCACTTGGCAGACATGTTCCCTAGGTCTCTAGGAGCCATTTGAGAGATGGCGCCACCTGATCGGTCCCTTTGGTCAAAAATTTAAAAAATAAACATGGCATGTCCTTTGCATACACCCCAATTTCCATAAAATTTCGCAATTCAGTGGCGTCGCTAGGCAGGTGCGGGGGGTGCGGACCGTACCGGGTGACACCCAAGTGATTGTTATTGTTTATCGAGAATTTTCACTTAAACACAGGAAACTACGGAAATAATTTAAAGGTGTACACTTTTAAATTTTGTTCTTTTCATGACAACTATTCACATGGCAATCAATGATATACATGAGAGCTTCATTAGTACAAAAAAATAACCAAGTATTCTGTATGGTCGGGCATGGGAGAGGGTCCTGGCCCTTGGGCCAGGGGGGTGGATGGGGGGGGGGGACACCACGAGTNGGGGGGGGGGGGGGGTGACACCACGAGTTGCCGCACCGGGTGAGAACAACACTAGCGACGCCACTGCCGCAATTGACAGGTTTGCGCTGTACTCATGGTTCATTATGGACAGGTGTAAACTCATTACCTTGTAATACATCGGCAGAGTGGATATGTATCATTGTCTGTCATTCTCATGTGGTTTTATCGTCCTTTTACGACATTTTCATGTTTTGAGCCTCAGAGGCTGACATTCATGGCAACATAGCATTACTCGTGACCTAAGGGGCTGAACAGGTGGTGCCATCTCTCAAATGGCTCATAAAGACCTGGAGAACATGTCTGTCACGTGGCACCTTCTTATCACAAAGTGCCGAGTTAAAACGCTTATGTCCTGGACCAGGTTGGCAGACTGCATAATTCGGGACCTAAGTGGCCAATCAAGTGGCGCCAGCTCTCAAATAGGTCCTATAGGCCTAGGGAATGTGTGTGCCAAGTGGCATATTCTCATCACAAAGTGCAGAATTAGGCCTGATTTTTGCGCTTAGGTCCCGGACTAGTGGCCAGACACACACAAATGAAGTCACAGTTTTTTGCAATGCTAAATAGCCACCCCATTAAGAATAGATCCATGTCCAATTACAGTAGGCCTATAGACATGCACATATCACATATGAAAAATAAGATAAGAGAAACAAGGTGTGTATGATCGCATAGACCACTTTCAATAGGGAGGCTGGGCAAAGTTGGTGAGGCAGAGCTCCGCATCTCTCAGAAATGAATAAAAATGCTCAGAAACAAAGGGCTAAGCTCAGGGTGCCTACTGTACTTGCACAATCTTAGCATTTCATTGATTGGTTTTACACAAATGGACCAGTTAATTTTTTTAAATTGCAATAATGAATAATGATTTGGGAAGAAAATTAATCAGGGGTGTAAAAACCAATCCTACCCGAAAACAGCGATTTAGAAAAAAAAATTAACAATTGAATCGTACAATACATCAAGGGCCCAATATATTGTGACCACTTCACTAATTTATTGAAACTGATAATGAGCTGTATTTTAATTTTGGCACATATAGATCAATTGAGTTTCCAATCCGCTACAGCACAGATAATTTTAGTTCTGTTCCGACGCGCGCAGGAAGAGTTTTAGACGGTTTATTTTGATTCCTGGAAAGTTTGGTTTTTCACACTTGGGCCCTTGATGTATTGCGTGATTCAATTATCTGTATGCATGCTGACACTAATGCAGCACAGAATAACTGAAATTGGCCAATGTCATGATTAGGTCTTTTGAGCGGTTCCCTGTCTGTACAGTACCATGCAAAACATCTATCACTTATGAGCCCTACAAAGAAGATCACAAAATATTGTTCCTTGCCAGGCAACAAACCAACTCTGGCTGTGGGTCCAGCAAAGAGTTCTGCTATATTATATATACACCTAGAGGAGGCACTCGGGCTGAAATGTGAGGCAGGCAACAATGCAGGCAACAATATTACCTCCAACAAGATGGCGGACGCCTGAAATTATTGAACTAATTGTCGCCCAGTTGTCATTATTGGTTGTTGTCCCAGTTGCTAGACAACTGTTAGAACAACAATATTACCTCCAACAAGATGGCGGCTACCTCAGCCTGTCTAATGGAAAAGGATAGGGAGTACCTCCTCTAGGTATTATATTATATAATAGCAGAACTCTTTGGGTTCCAGTGGCAGCTTCTAAACTTCTTGCAGTTACTCTGACTAAATTTATGTATGTGCAGAAATGTTATGTGTGGACAGGGTGAGAAGCCATTGTCATCAAACATTCAGATTGATACATGTTTAAACGACTTGGAATTGCCATTTATTTTCAATGGTTTGGATCTAATTGATAGGGGTCATATATGCAGCCATGAGAAAATGTATTGCGTCTAGACTCAGTCTGGAGCTCTGTCCGCTATTTGGTTTCTCTGTACATTATTGGGTCATTCCATGTCAAATCATCACAGTTTGGAATTAAAATAGGCCTTGACCCCTCAGATTTTGATGAAACTTGGTGTATCTAGTGTCCTTACATAG